>VZRR01004497.1:530056-541093 GCA_013398015.1 Oreocharis arfaki | reverse complement strand
GGGGGGGGGGGGAGGGGGAAGGAAAATACTTAATCTGCTACTTTCTCTTCATATTCTAATTATTACTTAAGATAAGTTCCTCCTTTGGCAGTATAGGCTAGCATGGGATGGAAAACATTCCAAGACACCTTGGCATATGTGGGTTAAAATAAACACTTAAGCATTACTTTAAAAACTTGTGAAGTTCCATGAGAAAATTTTTATCAATAGCTTGTTTATAGAGAGGCTTTAATAAACAGATATGTATACACATATTTGAGCTCACACACAGAACTACCACATACAAACTCATACATTAGGACTGCATACAAACTGTGTTTGAACCTGAGCTATTATATATTGCACAAACAAAAAGATGGTACTTATATCCTGCCTTTGGAATGATGTGAACAAAAGAGAGCCTAGAGCGGGCTACATTGAAAAAGATGTGATGGTGACAGCAAAGACACTCTCTTTGTTCATTATGTCTTGAGATACCCCTCTTTCACTACAGGATCTTGGAATAAAGCAAAGATTAAAGTAGGCAGAACCACGTAAAGAATGACACTTCAAGTATGCAAAAGAGTTTTTTTGTTTGACTTGATCTCTGTGTGGGTTTTCCCCATGGGGCAAGAATGGTCTTCCAGAAGAGATGCAAACATCATTTCCCCTCTTACAGAAATAAAACTTCAGACTCTTACCTCTTTCACACAGAGCAGCAAGATCCTACACTTCCCCTGATGGGATCCCTCAGCCCATTTCTGTCACAGCATTACAGTTGTGCAGCTCTATCCTCTTCTTCATCAATCCAAATGGAAGTGGCAGCCTACTATGAAGAAGAGAAACAGACTTAGCTGGTCTATACTTGGATACTACAAGTGGAGGACCTACACAATTAGGGATTCAAAACACACACTCAGCTCTGCTGTGGGGTTAACATATCACCTGTAGGCTGCTCTCATTTTTGATATGAAATGATGCTGAAAAACACTGTGGACTTCTGGAGTAGGGAGGTGACCACATGTCTTGCCTTTTCGTCCTAACAATATCCTCCAGCCAGACCACTGATGGCCACTGATGGAATCCAATTCCATTTGTCTAATGGAATATTAATTCATAGAATCATAGAATATCCTGAGTTGGAAGGGACCCACAAAGACATCAAAGTCCAAATCTTTAGAGTAATTAGCTGCTTACTAATACTTTTGATTGGATTAACTAAGCACAGTGCCATCAATCTACGTTTCTTCTCAGTTTCACTGCGTGTGAACTTCTCAGATGCCATTTCTTCAGCTTCCACACTCCCCTTAAGGCCTCAGTAATCCCCTTTCAAACAATAAACATCTATTCCCCAAGATCATGTTGGACACACCATGTTTGCCAGCATTACATTAATCTCAGGTGTGAGCATGTTCTACTTCTTTTCTTAGTTCTTATGACGTCCTCCCCATGCAGAGCAAGCTCCCAGTGTTAGGAACTCTCTGCTACCTTGTGTTCTTCTGGTAACGTCCACTCGATGCCCACATTACGGCTTATAGTTAGATTTTATAAAAATGTAATTAAAGACAGTTAATTTAGTAAAGTATATTTGGGGTTAAAAAATTAGAATTTTGTTTGGGTCATGTTTACCCACCTGAGCACACAAAATTCCCTAACTGTACGTGCCACTTCTTCTCACTCGTCCCTTCCCTGCATCCCCACCCTTCTCAGCTCCATCCCAAAGTCCAAATACCTTTCCATTAAGAAAACCTTTTGTTCCAAATGTACCAGCATGCAAAAGGTTCTCAGGCTGTTTTTCCAAGTTAACATTAATGTCATTTTAGTAGCCAGTCATGAGTAAAGCAAACAGGTTCGTGAAATAAGATATCTTCTTTACAACATTAGTCTCAACACTTCACTACTTCAGTTAATGTGTTGTGATAGGTGTTGTAGGTTCATATTACTATCTTCCTGTACATCTGCAGTGAAGTCTCACAGTGCAGTGTAATTGGATCTTCACAACATCACCTTCCACCTACTGGCAATGGATAATGGCACAGTTTGTAAAACACCTTACTACAAAGAAAGTAGTAATCTGATAAATTCAGAAAGATAAAGAATGACTTTGTAAATGGAAGGCAGTGGAAATTTCACCACTAAAAAATGAATTTGAATTTGCATCAGAGAAATACATAGCAAGAAGTTTGAGGGGAAAAAAAGCATCAGAACTGTAAACCCTTAACCAAGATGAAGATTTAACTGTGGTTTGATCTTAGACTCCACAGGCAAGTACTTTCCAAACCAGATAACATAATTTGAGGGCTACAAACCTATGGCCAGAAAATTTACAGAGGTAAATCAAGAATGGTTAATGAAACCAAAAGAGTTATAGTTTATATGATCCAGCTCTGTGTGCCATTCAATACTATCTTGGAGCCAGTATAAGAGCTATGCTTATGATTTTCACACGGGAAACAAAAAACCAACAACACAGGGCAGATTCTATTGCTGGCACTACTCCACTCAGCTATTTCTCACTCATATTGCTGTAGCAGCTAAGATCAAAAGAACTCTACCACCACAATAAAAGACAGGCTCCCCCTCCCAGCAAGGGAACACATCCTGTAAGTCAGCAGAGAGGACCACATACGGCCGGCCAAGAAGTACTAGGAAACAGTACCATCCTATTGAGTACAGTGCACCAGTCCTCACCAGGGGCTAATTTTTTTTTTTTTTTTGTGCCCAAGAGTTTTAAGGTGTTATGTGAAGAAGAAAGAAGAACAAAGAAGAAAGTACACCAGTGCTTATTATAAAATGCAACATATGGGCAAATGAAGACAGTATCGTAACCGATGAGAAACAATAACTTTAATCCTGATATGGTGAGTCAGATGTCAGACAAACGACAGGCATCTGTCATCTTGTGGAGCTGGGACCCACTCATGCTCTGAATGCCAGTCTGCTATTTGTGATTGTATAATATACAGAACTTGGCACCCTGCCCCCATTCCACACAAAGCAAGGGAATGAAAGCTGAAGGCCCTCAAAAATGAAGGAACTTCTGCAGGTGTAATGTTAAAAGATTCTGCCTGAAGATCTTTCCAGCTTTTTTTAAACTTGCTATTTTGAATGTTAGTTTTCCTGGACTTAGTCTTAAATTTGACTAGCTTGAATAATCAGATGAAAATAGGAGCAGTTTCAAAGTTCAGAGTCATCTGAATTATTAAGAATGAATGATAACCCTTGAATGTAACTGATTTTCCATAGCCACAAAACAGAAAACTTTTTATTGGAATGGTAGTGCACTTCCACTGCAAAGTAGTTTCTCCCCACAATCTACAGGATACACTATCATGACCACCACACCTTCAAGATACCCAAATTGTAAGGTAAATTACTACTACCTGTTCCCCAGAGGAAAACACTAGCTTATACCTGCCAGATGGAACTGGCAGCTGGCAACTCAGTGCACCACAAAGACCTTATGCAAATAGGCTCTTAACAAATGGGTATTCTGGCTTCCTATTACCACTCCATTTAAATCTAACACCTCTGACTCCCATTCCCCACCTTGGCTGGCTCCTGGACTTAGCCTTTGTTCCTGCCCAGTTCAGACTGCTTAATACAGACATACACACACACACTTTTTATTATTTACATGTTTTATCACATCAAATATTAATTACATGTATTTAATCGAAGACATTGCTTCCAGTCTGCTTCCAAACAGACCTGCTTTGGCTGCGTCATGTCAAGCAAAAGAAGTCACACAGTTCTGTGTCACAGACTTTATTCTTTTGATTGCCAAATACATATCCCCATCCTCTCACTAAGGGGGGGCAAGATTAATAGTACAGCAAGTATATATACTGGTGCCCTGAATGTTCAGTACTGCCAGCCGTTTTCTTAAGCTAGGCTGCACCTAAACAAAAGTTAGCAGGCCTAACTACTTCAAATAAATGAAATAATTGCTCTTTCAATTTGAAAAGTTTAGCAAAAAATTGGCTTTTACTTGTCATTAGGTGCAACCATGTATAAACCTTACCAGTTCACTACATCTTTTTAATAGAAATTTCTGAAAACTATTATAATGAAATACACAAGAAAAAAAATTGTAAAAAACAACAAACCAAAACAAACAAAAACCCCAGGGGCTATATAAGCAAACAGCAAAATGAACCACTCTTGAAAGTGTTCTGCTCCAGTAGGAGGGAAATACATACCTGTGGAAAACTGAAGCAGATCTGATGGAAGCATACAGCTGGCAGAAAATGCCTATTGCAGAATGCTTTAAAAATACACAATTTTTAAAAAACAAGTCTTCAAATACATTATTTACAGTCATGCAGTAAAAGTTGACAAGACAAAATGTAAGAAGAAACTTCATTATCTATCTCAAGAGTCATGAAATACAGTGAGTTTTAGACCAACTCCTCTCAGATCTGTCCACGTCCTACTCGCATCATCAAGCTCCAAAGCTCCATCAAATTCATTTATTAATGAATAAAACACAAAACATTTTATTAGCAAGAGTCACTTGCCTAATGAATATAGGATATTGAGTGAGCCAAGATTCTATAATTGTCACATTTCTTCAACTGCTACATGTATCACTGAAAAGTGAAATAGGCTTAAGAGAGAAATAGAAGTAGTTTGAGAGAAAAGGAAACAGTTTGCTTTGTGAAAACAGCATCCTTAAGCTGTATTCTTTCACCTTGAAAAATGAAGGACGAGGTGAGGGCTTAGAAATGCTAGCACTAACTGATAACTGATCTAAGATTTTGTCTCTGTACTAAGTCCCATTTCTTGAGGGTTTGTAGATGTGTGGGTGTGCTTACCCTAGCCAGAAGTAGTTTCCAGAGGCTAGGAGAAACTCTCAGGTGTGAGAGCTCATGCTACAGGTTATTTCCCCCAGAATTACTTACAAAGAAAGAGCATGACAGAGTTCTAGCATTTGATGAGTTGTAGTTTACTGAAATGTGTAATTTTGAAGAGAATACTACTCATCGTATTTGCTGCCTTGCCCCTTTACTACAGCCACACTGAAACTAGATGTGGGGGATCCCTAAGCAAGTGGCCTGGACTGAAAAAACTTACAGGGCAAGCTCTACCAATTACAATTGAGATATCAAATTACAATCAATTTCTTTTTGAAAACAATACTAGCTATCATTTACCTATTTTTTCCAGGTGTTTTTAGTTTTTCGATTCTTCTAAATACATCTAAGTGAAGTCTTTCCATTTTTTTCCTGGAATGACAGAGTATGTAAAAGCCTCTCAAGGCCGCAGAACCTTTCATATGTTAAACAAACTTGAGCAGTATTTATTTATAACTGAAGATACAAAGTCCACTGGAGAGGACTCAGTTCTTCAATTTGCCAAGAGGATGACTAATCAGCACGTATGTGCTGGCCAGAGCATGGCAGCCATTCAGCTATGCACTAACCAGACAGTATACGCTATCTGAATATTCCACAGGGATGACCACAATTCTCAGTGGAAGATGGGAGGCTAGTGATGCAGAGGTGGGAGAGAGTTTGGGCAGACAAAGGAAACAAATCTCCAGGAATTTAGGCACAGCGTATCCTCCTGCTCCTTGGACAATTTGTTTTCTTTCCTAATGTGGAAAATTCACAAAATTATTTTCTTAGACAGTGTGAACCAGCAAGACCAGTTCAGACACCGCATCTGGGATAAGCGGCTATTGGTGATGGCTGATTTCATAAGAATATTCCAGGTTGATTATGGAAAGCTGCCAAGTCACTCACAGAAATGTACCATCCATCAGGACAATTTATTAAATCCATTGCTATTTCTGTTCATCTATTCTTCAAGCTTAAGAGTCCTAATTTATGGCCATTAGAGGTTTTTGCTTTTTAAACAAACAAGACTCTAGAGCTTCTGACCAGAAATTTTTGCTATTCAGATAGTTCTTTTAGTATCACTACTTTTGCTCCAGCCTGTACAGCAGTTGCACCAAATGCAATCATAGGCTAGAGAAGACCTTTTTGATTCTTTTCTGCTTTTGCTAAACAATTCGGATATCTCGAAAAGAGCAGGCAGTACGTTGGCAGGAAAGTACCTTCTCCTTCTTATTTTTCCTGCTAATTTCAGTGACATGTGTGATGGCATGTGCTGGGAATGGCTGACTAAGCCTCAATTTCTCATTACCACATTAATGAGGATTGTATTTGTATCTTAGATAATCGAAATAATACTGATCCTGGTTTGTTGTAGTCTTTATCTGTAGTGTTTTACTATTTGAATTCCATCAGTTGCTCTCCACCTGGAAAGTATGATTTCAAGATTAAATACCTTTCAAGGCTTATTTCTGATGGTCTTCCAAGAATACACATTCCAAGTAACTGTTACAAGTGCACAAATAAATATTTACTCTTTTTTTTTTCTGGGCATCTCATGCTGTAGGAAACAAATCCACACATTACTGTGCTGGTGCATAGGGACACGACAAAAGGCATCCCTTAAATTCCAAGTATCTTCACAGTTTATGCAAAATCCAATCACCAGATGAAAAATCTTTCTCTGAGAAGTTTGCTTCATTCTCAGCTTTGATTACACCCACAGGGATCAATTTACCTGAATCAGACCTGGCAAAATCTGCAGTAAGACCTCCAGAATCCAAGCAATGCTGTAACAAATCCCAGGCTACTAGGCCACACCATCGATCCAAAGGCCAAATGCTATTTGAGTTAATCCTTGGTGAGGTCGATGCAAATAAGCTGAGAGCAATGAGAACAAGCCATTGACCTACATTTTACCTTTGCAATTTAAACCCAAACTTTAGTTCAGCCTTAGCTATACCTGAACCAGACATGCTTCACCTGGCTCAAGTTCTTTGTGCTTATATTCTGGATAAGTACATACTTCTGAATGCCTCTCAAACAAATGGCTGTGTTCTATTTGTCAGTATCACCAACTATTTAGAAAATGTTCTAAGTTTATATAAGAATGCACAAATCTAATAACAAGTGTCTACTGCCATAGAAGTACTGTTAAAAGAAAAAAATTTTAAAAATAAATAAAAGAGAGATTTCATCCTTAAGAACAACCAACTCAACTACAACTTACTTTACTGCAGATTCACCTAGCTGTAAGTGGAACACCAACACAGACAATGCAGTTGTTTATGTTTGGGTAACCAAGACACTCTTCACCTTCTTGTCTCCCCCTCTTCCCAAAACATCTGATCTGTTTTTCCACAAGTGGTTAGTGAAGTTTGGCTGATAAATGCAAATGTCTGGATGTTGATTCTCTGCCTGTAACCAGAAAGATGGTGAGCAGTTCAAGTATCAACTTGATAATCTAGAAAACAAACAGCAAAATCTGTCCATCACCCTCTTTGCCCTTTATTTACCCAGGGCACATTTTTAAACACAGTCTGCTGGTGGGAACACCTTTTCCAACCGGTTTGCAAGGTGCATAGTTCACCCACCATGCACAAAAAAAAATATCATCTAAGCAATCAAAAACCTTAAAATTCTACATACCTAAGTTTTCAATCGAAAATCTTATACTACCTTGGGTTTTTAACATAGTATTTTTAATGCCCTCCTGAGAATTCTCTACCTCTTTTCAATGCAATATATTAAGACATAAAATGATTTTTCCTCTTTTTGGAGAATAAGCTTTCCCTTAATAATCAATTGAAACTCATTTATTTATGAAAAACATATATAATTGAATGGACAGCTGTATGTCAGTTAGAATGGTCAACATGAATAACAGGGACATCAACAGAATGAGGATGAACCCTTTAAACCTTCAATTATCACTCTTTCACACAAGAAATGTCACGGCCTCTTAGCAGTATAACAAATGCCTTCATGACAAATTCAGATAAAAACTGTGAATGGAAATAAACTCACGATAGCACTGATTTTGGCACAGGTGCAGGGGGTTTTAAAATGGGATATTCAGCTATAATACAGGAAGTGAAAAATATAGGCCTAATTTAATAGTTCCTTTAAGAACATGTCACTCATTCTTTCATATTAATACTTTTCACTCAGCATCCCATTTCACTATTACAGACAGGTCATATATTTGCAGTTCTTTTAGAAATTAGGAGATTAGAGACTGAATCCTCTCCTTGTGTAATTGTTTCATTGCTTCTGCTTATCACCTTGGACGTATTTCTTTCTGTCAAACAGCAGAGTCACTGTGCTTGAATGAATCAGGACAGCAAAACAGCTGTGACTGCACTAATACAAAGGTATTTATGGAAACAAAATGTACAGTAAAACCACATTTTTTTTTCAAAGCAGGGCTCATTACTTGGTGGCATTCTTTTAATACAATGATTTATGATATGCAGTATGATTTAAATTTAGCTTAGCTGTATTCTCAACAAGGAGAGAATTAGGACAGTTTGGAGTGAGGGTAAATGTGCTCCTTGCCAAGAGAAAGGATTTTTTTATTTTCCCTTTTTAAAAGCCTGATACAAGTGGAAAGACTCCAACTGACTGCTATGGCCTGCCTCATAGCCCTTGTCTTTATTTATAACTCTTGTTTTCATTACTTCTGGATTTTATGGCTTTATTTTTTTTTTGCCTTTGCCTTACTAACTGGCTCCTTTCTCATTGTTACATTCTTTTTCTGCCCTGTTTCTCTTCCTCCTTCAAACAAAGACAATATTTATCTTCTTGTGGTTTCCTGAACATCCTGAACAACCAAACATGTAGCTCTAAAACAACTGAGCAGATTAAAAAGTGACAAGCCAATCTCATGCTTGTCACCTACCCACACTGTTGGCCTTTCTATTTGTCACCTTTCCCAAAAATGACATTTAAAATATTTGCTTCAATTTTCATTACATTTCAGATCAGAAAGGATTGTCATATCATTTGTAGCAACACTCACACTGGCAAATTTAAATCAAATTAGGTGTTACTTTCTCTAAAAGAACTGATATCAAGCTGTCCCAAAGCTTCTTCAATGGCACATCACGGATCCCACAGCCTGTACCTGAACTGTGCTCAGGTGATCTCAGTAGGAAAATCAGGCCTGACGCTTTCTGCAAATTAATCTGAAAGTCTGCTTAGTCCAAAACCACATTATCATGATCAGATTTTAAGTGCCTGATCAGAGATACCAGGCAGAAATATAAGAAAAAGATTCTCTCATCACTAGAAGACAATAGCCCCTCTTACCTAACATTCCTCTTCAGTTTACAGTTGCCTGTGGACTGGGAGGAAAAAGTCCTGATGCTACAGGAGATCCACAGAAACCTCCAAACAACAAGACCATGCAGAAAGATAGTGACCAGCATAAACATAAATACCGTATGAGCATTTGTACCTCTGGGAGTATACTTTAATCTGGCAAGGGAGACTTCTTGGACAGGTACTGAATACAGCAATTACAAAATGCTGGCAGCTGTGTGCCAAAGTAAACAGAAGCAAGGAATTTGGCAGTCTATATAAAGCCAAAAAGTTAGTTCACAGTAAAACATAAGTAACATCCTTCTAAGTGTCGCTGCCTGTCCAGTGGTTTCAATGTTCTCAGTATCTCTTTTCTTATCAAACTGCCATTTCATTTCTAGTAGTACAGCGTTAGGGAACTGCGTCCCACATTAACCACAAACAGCTGACACCAATTGCTACTTGCAAGACTATAGTAACACATCTATTTTTTACTAATTGTTGTATTTTCAGTATAATCCCAGTACCAGATTATTTTTTTTCCCTCCTTAGGACAATTCATTCCTTACATTGTACTTTCCAATTTGCTGAAATGTTAATAATTCATTCTGTTAGCTTTTTTGTGATAAATTCTACATGGTCATGAGTACATCTACTCCTCTCTAACAGCTTCTAAACTTGTCCAGCAGCTTTAGCCTCACCAAATAAAAAGGAAGCACATCAAAAAATATTAAGTACTTACATATCATGTGAAAATAAGACTCTAGTAGAGTGCCATAACCAAGTGAAGAGTTCAGATACTCAACTGTACTAGATACCAATTAACTCACATGAGAGATACCAAGAAGTAGGCTTAATTGTTTTTGATGTTCCCAAAACGTGTTGCTTTTACTTGTACTGTCTGAAGTGATATCAGTGTGCCCACCCTGCTATCCTACTACTTGACTAAGCATTTAAGTGCAAATTCAATTTAAAAATATTGATTAATGCTACCCAGTAAATTACTGTTCCTGGGTAGCTTCATGGCATTTCTATCCAAAACACAGCACCGACCTTTGATTTAAGAAAGGGCATTCTTCTCCAGGCATCCACTTGCAAAGGCTCTAACTTGCAAAATTGTTTGTTTTGGCCTGAAACACTGTATTTATGGTCAAGACTCAAAGCTGGGTTTGGCTTTTTTCTTTCAGACTTTTAGAGTTATGCCAAACTGGTATTTAACCCAGACTCAAAAGCAATCATCGGTACCAAGAGGCATCCTCAACTCCTGCAAAAAAAGAGGCTTATTTTGTCACAGATAATTAAAAGAATTTTCAAAGCCTCAAAAAAGCCCTGTTGGGGAACTTACTGTCTGATAGGATGAACTTCAAACCCTTTCACTCTGCTGATTGCAAAGGCTCTCTCTGGAAGTTTTGACAAGCTGTTCCATAGAATCAGTCACAAAATGGGTCAGGTTGGAAGGACCACAGTGGGTCACCTGGTCCAACCTCCTGCTCAAGCAGGGTCATTCTACAGCACATGGCACAGGATTGTGACTGGAATATCTCCAGTGAGGGAGACTCCACAACCTCTCTGGGCAATCTGTTCCAGTGCTTGATCACCCGTACGATAAAGAAGTTCTTCTTCATGTTCAGGTGGAACTTTCTGTGCACCAGTTTCTGCCCATTGCTTCTTGTACTATTGTTCGGCATTGTCGAAAAGAGGCTGACTCCATCCTCTTGGCCGTTAGATATTCATATACATCGATGATGCTTCCCACAGTCTGGGGGTTTAATTGGTTGCGGAGCGCGGTTTAAGACACAGGACGGGATGCTTTAGGCGGTGTCGCCATATAAACGAAGCCCTGCGGCCCACCTCGCTCTACCTCCCCGCGCTCCCCGACCTTCCCTCCCTCAGCGGCGGGGACGCCCCCGCTCCCTGG
>VZRR01004497.1:421427-530031 GCA_013398015.1 Oreocharis arfaki | reverse complement strand
GGGCGGAGCCTCGGGGGCCGGGCCGCGGAGCGCTCGGGGTCGCGCTGTCGTGGCCTCAGCGCGCTCCCGCCGCACGCAGGGCTCGGGTGGCGGTGGCGGCTCCCGACGCGCTCCCGCTCCGCCCCCCTGCGCTGCCCGACGGGAGGTGCGATGGCTTCCCGCAAGAGCTCCAGGGCCGCCGGCGGTAGCCCCAGCCCCGGTTCCAAGAGAGGTGAGCGGCGCAGCTGCTGCGAGAGCGAAGCAGTAGCTCTGCGGGGAACGGGCGGGGGCGGCAGCGGCGGCCGGAGACGAGGGAAGGGAAGGGGCCGATGCCGCCCGCGATGCGGGGCAGCCGGCAGGCGAAGTGCTGGAATGCTGCACCTTCTCCCCGCCCTTCACTTCCCTCCCGCCGGTTCCCTCCGGTCCCTCCCGCGCTGCGGGAGCTGGGGAGGGGGACACAGGGATAGACGGCCGTGATGTGTACCTCGCGTTTCCGCCGTTCCCTGTCCAGGGAGTTCACGTGGAAAGTTGTGGGGCCTGGATGGCGGGGACGCCCCTCGAAGGTTTCCCAGAAGGGATGAGATGGGCGCCGGGCAGGCCTCAGCATCTGTGGGTATCCCTGAGAGCTCTTCCTCCGGGACATGCGGGTAGAACCGGGATGCCCCAATCTCAAGTCTTTGTTATTCTCGTATCCGAACTTGGATGTGGAATATCTCCTTAGACTGACCTGGCTAGGTCAAAGTTGTTAGATCTGTTGTAGATGGAGCACCTACGCTGGTGGTTTCTGTAACTATCGAGGGAAGGAGGAAGAATCCCAGAAAAATGCAAGCAGGAGTTTTTTTTGAGGCAGTGATCCCTCACTGATCCCACCCCTCCAGTAAAGAACCCCTTGATAAATCTCACTGTTCACAGACCACTCTGTGTGGATAGTTTACGTAGGGAAAGTCTTTTGTGCATTGGCGTTTCTCAGCATAGCAGTGCACGCCTGAAAAAGGGGAAAAAGCGTCTGTACTTCTGGAGTCACTATGCACCCATGCACGCTGTGCTGGAGAAAGGAGGTGTTTTTGTCACAGATTGAGCGTTTACACGTCGTAGCTTCTTTGGATTTGAGCTTGGTGTGCACAGAGCTCCAGTGATAAAATGTGGTGACGACATAGAAATAATATCTGTTGTCCCTCTTTGAATGTAGCAATAATAGCGAGAACAGTGTTCATTAAAGGATGAACCATATGGGATTAGTTTACCTGTCACATGATGAATTAAGAGGGAAAGATTTCAAATATACTTAAGCTTGAAGGAGTTTAGAGATTATATTGTAATGCTTGTAGAAGTGGGTTTTTTATTTTATTTTTAATTCCTTTTTTCAATTGCTGACCTATGCTGTGCAGTCTATGTTAATTACAGTTTTTGCTTGGGCTGGAGGTGCTGTGATGATTACCCAGTATTAAGCATGCTGCATACAGATTTTCAATTTTAATGCCTTAAAAACATGCATCCCTGTTGTAATTTTGAATACTGAATATGGTAGTTAATATTTTAAACATCAGTTTAAACGTTTGTCAATGTCTGAAAAATAAATTTATCAGTAAACCGAACCTCTGACTGAATAAAAAAAGCATTCTGTGGGTTGTTATTTGTAGTCTGAGTAAATTTTTCTTTCTTTATATTAAAAGATGTCTTTGAGGGGATGAAGCAATATGGGTAATGTGTTAGGCACTCTCCTAACATGTAACCTCTTAAATTTGTTAGTATATGACACTCCTAATTA
This sequence comes from Oreocharis arfaki, assembly GCA_013398015.1. NCBI lineage: Eukaryota > Metazoa > Chordata > Aves > Passeriformes > Paramythiidae > Oreocharis > Oreocharis arfaki. Next base: position 528,284 of record VZRR01004497.1, on the reverse strand, counting down.
GAATCCCTTGGACAACCGTAGGAATTACAGCATGAAGCTGATGCTGTTTTCATAGTTACAGCTGCAGAAAGAGGTAAGGGATGGTAACTTCTGTGCAAATAAAGGAACAGCTCAAGGAGCAGAGTCCTCACAGCAGACAGCGAGCTTTCCACAGTCAAGGGATGTGAAAATGAGATGAGGAAATGATTTTGAGATGGCAAGTAATTGAGACTGGGAAGTATGAAAACCTCAAGTCTGAGGCAGTTTTTGCTTGATAGAAGTATTCACTTTCACGGCAGTTCTTGAGAGAGGATGTGGCTTCTTGCCAAGGCCTTGCTCACGGCTCTCAAACCACTGAGGCTAACAGCTTATTTCAAAATCTGTGCGCTCAAGACAATACCGATATCTGAATGTAGTAATCTGCTTTTAGGTTTCTGCCTCAGAAAATATTTACGGTAATCTACAAGTAGATTAAGTCCGAAATAGTTCTAACTATAGTTTATATAGGTGTCTTCAGGTACACTGTAATATCAAAAGTGGAACTAAATATCTTTTAGAAATAGAACTCTAGCTTTTACTTTCAGAAGTTGTATACTAGAAGCTGTCAAATCAGTCCTAATGAAAAAAACCCCAAAACTTTATTTTAGCTTTGTAGTGCTACTCATTCTTTGCAAATGACATTTACAGAATTGTATGACTATACTATTGATTTTATTTAGAGTACAGAAGTGAAAACCAGGGAAAAAATTGAGTGTTTGGGGATACTTAGAGAGGGAGGCATGTGTTTGTTATTATCGTGCACCGAAAGTTTGGCTGCTTGTTACTAGCCTGCAGAATCCATTGTAAAGACATGGCCTCTCAAAAGGAACAATATCGGTTTTTAAAACACTAGATGAAGTAATAGATAGTTGCTGCATTGTTACTTGAGGCATCATTAGATGAAGGACAGTTTTGTTACAGAAACAGATGCGTTAACACCTGGTCATGAATCAACTCCCTCAAATTTTATGAGATGTGAAATGTGGAAATGTCTTGGGCTTTAGCAGGTGCCTGTGGAGAAGCCTTCCAGCAAGACTGAGGATCAGCAGCCCAGCTACTTTTCAAATACAGATGGCTGAAAAAATATGGATTACTTTGTAAGCTGTGCTTACCTCTGGAAGTCCAAATCATAAGACAACTATCATTATGTTGCTGTGTGGGTGTATTTTGTCTTACAGTATGTAAGTGAGGACTTACTTAAACGTAACTCTTACTGAAGATAAGTTGTGCAATAATTGTTTTCTTTGCATTTTTGATGGGAGAGGAGTTCTCCATTAAGCTAGGCACCAAACAAACCACACATTTCCAACACAAGGCATCATCTCCATCTACAGACATCTGTATTTTTTATTAAAAAACCCGTAGTCCTACCTCAGCTGGTTCTGAGGCTGTGTTGACTTCAGCCTCCAGGATGACAAAGAACTCAACTGTTGTTTTGGTAAATTTTCTTTAATCTCTAGAACAATGATTGAGAATCTTTTGACATCCCCTACTTTTCTCTGCAAGATCACAGGAGATGTTAGTTTTCTCATTTTGCTGAAAATTTCTCATTTTAACCATGTGGTTTCCTTACATGTGCAAATGTATTGCCAAGGTGTTAGCTCCTTTTACTCATCCTTTCGATCCTCTAGTGCCCCTTACTGTAATTCTTTGATTAATTTTTGGCATTTCAACTTTCTTCAGATTTATTTGGGGCTTTTTTTGGTATGCATTCAAGGTGACCTGATGTAGTTATCCACATGCAATTTTGTGCTATCTTTACAATTGCTTTAGTTAACTGTATCACTTCTAGAAGTTGTGCCTGATAATTTGCAAGAATTTCTCCTTTTTGTCTCGTCTCCATTGTAAAGATTACTTTAGAGTGTGCTTTTATCTGGGTGAGACTCTCCATTAGCTTTTTAATTTACCTGAAGAGCAGGGAAAATTCATCAACTACACAGGTCACATTTTGCTACTGAAGTTCTTCCATTGGGATCACTGAACTTCACATCAGAGCTTCCAATGCTTGAAGTGGGATTGCCCATCCATTCTGTGGTGTTTCTTGGCTACACAGCTGTGCTGTGCTATAACATCTCGTTTTCTTACACCATGGATTCTATTTAAATATGATGCTTCCATCTGTCTAAAAATTTGGTCTCTAATTTCTGACCTCAGCTACTGTCCAGTGTGCTTGTTTATGATCTTTGCAGTTGTGTAGTGTGTCATCTGATTTCTTGTATTACAATTTATCCATTATTTCCTTCTTCATGTTAATTGAAACCCTTAGGAAGAAGGGTGTTAAGGTGTTGGAGGTCATAAGTGAGACCATAATATGAGGTCATAAATTTGCGATGCTGTGTGTGGCTTAACAAATGTTTTGACTTGTCAAAATGTTTGCTGACCAAAAGTGACCGAAGTCCAAGTGTTTGCTGAACCAAGAAGAATTCTCATGATACAGTTAGTGTGCTGCTCCGTGCTTTGATTTGGCTTTTGAAACTCAGTGTCAAAGTGTTTTCTTGTACCACTATTGGTCTTCAGAAATAAACAATGCATTGTTATTACTATGTTAGAGTTTCTGTAGGTCTATTGTAGACAAATGAGAAATACTTTGTGTCTTACTGGTGGAAACTTTGTATAGCATTTAAGAAATTCTGTGGTGATTTCTTCTGGAAGTTTATCCTGTTGCCTAGTTTAGTTGCTTACAACTAGTTGAACGTCTTGTATTTTTACCATTAATGCCAGATATTAACACAAATAGCAAACCCATGGAAATGTAGACAGCCACCTCCTTGTAATTCATCTGTCTGCCTTGGGTCTTATTCAGAGTGGCCTTTTTGGAAAACATTTTAACATATTGTAAAATAACCTGCCAAATTTAGAAATTGTAGCATCAGTAATGGTCCAAACATCTGTAATTTACATGGGATGTTGCAGGAGTGCCACTGGTGAAATTACTACATTTGCTTATTCTCCTCCCTTCTTCTCTTTTTTCTTTTTTTTCTTCTTCTATTTTTAAAATGTTCTGTACAAAACTGGAGGCAGTAATTCTTCCAAAAAAGCCAGTTTTCTTATCTCTGATTAAATGAAAGTGATTAAAAAAAATGCTTAAAATGGTTAACACAGGTATTCCTCAGCTTGCGTGAGCAGATTTGCATTGAAATAGTGAATCCTCAATACACTCTTGATTCATTTGTCTGATATTAGAGTGAAGTGAGGTCTGGAAAGACAACCCTTAAGGCTTATCTGAATGTACGTTTCTCTATGCTACACATTAACTGTTGAAAGGTGCAGTAGCTGATTGCTAGGGTTACTCTGGAAGTAGGAACAATCAATTTGAATACAGTATATGCTTTTATGCTTCTTGGTTTTTCCCGTGTTGCCTGGTATTTGTATATCATTCCTTTGCTTTTTCTCAAGGAGGTATTATTTTGGGTTTTAAGATTGATACTTAAGTGCAGCAGGATGGACATAATTGCAAAGAGCCTGATACTTTCCTCTCTGTCAGTTGTTTTTTTCCTGAAGGATTAGGAAGCACTGGGAGATTGCTCTCCAGACTTCCAGAGATGCTACTGCTTGATAAAGACATCAAAGTTCTCATGCCCCTTTTGATCCAGCATGAGTTGAAGTCTTGGGCCTGCTCTGTGTTTTCTAATGGATCTTAACTGTCTGCAGGAAGTCATTGTGGGCTAAAAGAAATTATTCACTGTGCTTCAAATATGGAGGAAATTTGCACTTCACATCTGCAAGGATGTTTACTTTAATATATTTTCTGAGCATTTTGTTAAGTGTTTAAATGATAACATTTTCAATAGCCTTTTGAGGATAGGGCTTGTTTAAAATGCTAGGTGGAAAACCTAAAGTATCTCTAGTATCACGGAGGCAGGAAGCTGGAGTGTGTTTTCTCACATTTTGGCAATTACTCTGAGAATGCACATGAAGATTCCCCGTGAGAGGTCATAGCCACTCAGTGTTCAGACACCAAGGATGTACGTCATAATGGGGGATTAAGAAGTTGGTGGGGGTTTTTTTAACAGTTTAATGCTACAGGTCTGCAGTCAGCTTGATCTAGTTTGAGGCTGCTCTGCAGTCTTCCTCTTTTCGATACCCGTTCCCGGTACCTGAGTTACTGGCCGTGCAGGTGCGAGGTGAACCACACAGGGAACTGATAAGCAGAAAGCTAATTTTTAAATTTCCCCCCTGTTACACTGTCTCAATGCACAGCTTTATGGAAGGTCATTTGGGGAGCAGGGAAGAGTTGTCAATGAGTGAGTGGGCATTAGGGGAGGGTGAGGTTAAATCCAGAGTTTAAGGTTTGATCGTGTAATCACGGAGGCATGGTGTGAACACAGGAAGTTGACTGGTTTGGTTGGCTATGCTAATGTAATAGCTGGATATGTAAGGACTTTAGTAAAGATAACAAAATTTACTAGCAGTAGAAGGCCTGTATGTCAAGATTATTTCTAGTTACAGAGTGCATAAAGAGGTAACATTTCAATAATGCTGTCTCTTTAAAGTGAAAACCCCTTGGCTGATCACTTGTATGAAAAGAAAGGGTTCATTTTCAGCTGGAATCACTTTGAAAAATGTAATAAAAGTTCTTGTGCTAATTCTTATGTTGAATTCTTCATTGTAGAGAACTTGAGCAATGAAGTTCTGATTTGCCCCAAGCGGTTCTTTCCAGATGAAGATCACAATCTGGTAATCTGTGTGATAGCCTGCAGCAGTCTTTTTCCTAACTGCATCTATGGGATAGCTCTTTGCATGGAAGAGTTTTGAGTTATGCTTTGAAGTGGAAATTATAATATTGTGTGTCTTTAAACATGTTGGAAATGAGTTATGCAGATAACTATGTACTGAGTTTGAACGTACTGCAGTATGTGTGGTTCAGCTTCATTAGAACTTTAAAGATTAAACAAATTTTAGTTTTCTTTATATGGAGTTGCACTCTTACTATGCATGTACTTAACCTGATGTAACAAATGCTACCAAGTTGTTTATTTGAAGACTTTCTTTACAAAACATCTAATAGCTAGGGGGAGTTGTAACTATTCAGTAGTGGTTTTCTGGTTTTGCAATTTTATTTCCTGAGGTTCTGTTTGTTAATTGACAGTTAATTACTAATGCAACATATCTCTCTTTCTCATTCCTTGTGCTGGTGTTTTTTAAATTTAAAAATTCTTAAAGAAAGTTCACATAGCAGGTTGTAACTGTAGTCCTATTTCTTTCCATAGTAGCTAAAGTACACATAGTAACTAGAAGACACATATATATCTTTTGAAGCCAGAAGTTTCTGTAAACAGCAATTTCTCTGCAACTGAGATCTCCTAAACATATTTTAGTAATGTATGAGACACCTAAAACCTCTTTTGTACTCTGTAAGAGTTGCAGGTGCATGGCACCCCTGTGGACAAACACCTAATTAAATTGGCTTTGTATCAGACTTGAAATTCTGATAAGTTTTAGGTATTTTAAGCATTTCAAAACATTCTTTTTTTTCCCGTGAGCCGAAACCTGTGAAAAGCAGAGTTGTAGGTGCTTTCATGGCAACTGGACTTTTTCTATTTGAACTCCCTCAAAGCATGAGAAAAATTTAAAGAACTAAAGCAGCATAGTCTGTTTTCTTTATTTTGTGGCTTAATTAGGACTTGTTGCTAAAACAAATTGATGTGGCCCACATTACAGGATAGGAAAATGGAACAAGGAAAAAATACTCTTAAATTAATGCCAGCGTGTTATGTACGGAGATGAGGATTTTCAACCTTATGTAATAGAATCTTTTTTAAAGGTCACCACCAGCAAAATTTGCATGTTCTAGGCTCAAGTATTTCTTGTATTTCCTCTCCACGTTTACCTTCCCTGAACTCTGCTCTGTCCTAAATACAACCAACTATTTAATTAACCTAGTAATTATGTAGGGCTGTTGGCTGTATTAAATCATTCAAATGCAAGATAGGTAGATTGTATAATTTTGGATCTTATTTCCAAATGTTCTGTGGGAAAGAGCTGGTTAATCAAAATAGCAGCCATTAAAAATCATTAAGTAATTTGTACAGTTAAAATCAGTATTTTGTCTACTCATTGGTGTTACAGAGATATTGTTCCTATAGCAGGAGGCAAACTAAAATTTCTTTTTAAGCATGTGGTCTTAACCTTGAGCCTCTTGGCTTGATGTTTGACTCAAGTAAGTTTACAAGAGGCACATTCTACATTTGGTTTTGGACTTTATTTCTGTTTTGTGCTTGTAAACATGTGGAAAAAAAACTAGAGAAAATTGACTGAAGTGTTTAGGAAAAATATGTACTTTCCTGTAGAAATCTATTTGGATTAGGTAAATGTATTACAAAGTATTTTTGTTCTGTCTTTACAGGACTCCTGTTTTGTTTTGGTTTTTTTCTCCAGTGCTAACTGTCTAAGCCTGTTATTGTACTATCTTTAAATTTGTGGAGAAAAGGTTTAAAAAAAGAGTAATCCAAAGTATTCAGATAGTTATAGAGGCATTAAATATTGCTTTAAATATATTCTTTTGAATAATATTCGTTATAAAACTCTTTCAAGTTGTAAGCAATGTTGTTTTTAGTCATTTAAGCTGTGTGCACGTCTGTGTGTATTTCTTCCTTGTAATAAATCCTACTTGAGGAACTACTCAAAAAATAGTCATCCAAATAACCAAAAATTAAAATAAAAAGTGAAAACATGTCTCGGACAAAATTTGAGTAAGTTTTGGAAGTGATCATCTTTGTATCACATTTAGAAAAGAAGCAGGTGCAGATTCAGGATTTTCTCTTATGAATATACGTATCTGTATTCTTTTCTCCTTCTCTGACTTCAGTACTTATGCTTAGATAGAAGGAAATTGTTAACAGCAGCAGCTCATGGGTCAAACAGCTGGTCTCTCCAAAGCTCACTGCCAAGTGTGGAGCCAGCACTGCGAGTAGAGTCCACTGCTATGCTGTATTTAGATCAAGTGCTTTTGACAGGTCTCTTGAAACTGTGCAACCTCCTAGGACGGAATTTCTCACTGAAGTTCTCCTTTTCTTTCATTTGTGACTATTTTTCTCTTAGAGACAAATCCTCAGGTTTTTAAAAAAACCCAAACAACCAACCACCTTGAAGCTAGTTATTATTGTGATGGGGGTTTTGAGTAGATTTCCTGTGAATAAATTTTATTATTTTTGTTGCATATGTATGTCTTAGAAGAATCATGTAAATGGAAAACAATAGGATTTGTTTATAGACAGAAAAAATGTAACCACTGAAGAATAATAACTAAATGGAAAAGGCCCCACCCTGGGAATGATGCTTACCTTCAGTCAGCCATATGATTATCTTTTTCTTGTTTTGGATTTTTTTTTTCTGGAGAATGGTTAATTCTAACTTAGTAACACATCACCTTAGCTTGCAACTAAAAAACTCTTCTAAATATTGTGGTGCTCCCTGTGAGTCAGAAAGCTATCTCTAGGCTTAAAAGTACTTTGAAATACTTATATTTCAGATATATAGCAGCTTATATTCAGAAATGGGGTTATTGACCATCTCTTTATAAACTGAAAATAAAACAGGTAAAACCTATATGTGTCTGTTTTACTTCAAGCATATTTTCAGATTGTAGGATCGCAGATTTGATTCTTAAGGGACTAAGATGGTTTTGTTCTTATATCTTGGGTATACTTAGAAATGTCTGTTAGACCTATGAAGAAGTTCAAACAGTGTTCCCTGGAGGAGAGAACTGAGTCTGACCTTTCACAACCTGACTAAATGAGGAGTTTGAGGAGATGTTTCAGTGGAATCACTTCATCTCTTGAAGGGAGGAGCTTCCTTTCACTAGGGAAGTTCAGCAGGATGCTTATGATCTTAGAGGTTTTTTGCATATTTTTTGATGCATCCCTTTTTTTTGCCATTTATTTGTTTTTTCTCCTCCAGTTGACCATTCTCAGCATCCATGATCAGCCTGCTTTGTTGTCTAATAGTGGACTTACGACTTTGCTCTTGCTTTTAGTATTTATGTTCTTTGATTGTTTGTATGGTAGGATATTTTACTGTGAGAAATCTTGTAGGGATTGAAAATTAGGGACCGTAAAGTTTTGTGTTTGGATTGATTATATGTGAAATAAGGAAAAGTTCATCAAACAATAATGTAAAAATCTGTTAAGTGACAGCAGGAGAGCCAAAATGGCATTTCAGTTAGTTAATTTTTATTTCAAATTTACATTCTGTTCTTTGTGTTTCTTTTGAAGTTAGTGCTTTTTCTGTTCCATCAGTTTCTCCATTCCTAATCAGTAAGTTTCTGAACTAGATTATTAAAGTCTTTTGATAGCTTGCAGAGGTATCTTTATAACCTTATAGTCTAGATTATACAAAGTTCAGACCAGAGATCTAGTTTTTAATGGAGAAAATAATAATTAAAGAGCTATTTCCCCCCCCTCCTAATTTCCTTTAAGGTTGTAGTGCTGAAGAAAATTTCTTAGGAACTAAAAGGAAGTATCAATTTTGTATTATAAAGAATTTTTATTGAATTTATTGAAAGTAAACCTTTACCTTAAACTTTAGATCTTACCTCTAAAAGCCCTGCTGCCATGATTGTTTGTAAAACAAACAAAAATTTCTGAGTATGGGTATTTGTGAAAATTTAGGGTTGGAATATTTCATGAACGGTATCATAAGTATTTTAGTAAAAATCTCTGTTCCATCTGCAAAGTAAACACAGAAAATAGTAACCCTTTCTCCCTTTAAAAAATAAAATGTAGTTTATAAAAGGAGAGATTTGTCCATTGAAAGTGTATTATTCTACTCTTGATCTATAATAACACTGAATAAAAATAGAAGATAAAAATCATTTTTATTTCAGGATAGTACTTGGAATCATTATAGTGTAGGGACTTCTTAGAATGCAGCAGTTCAATATGTGCTTATTGAGTCAATTACAAAATAGATATTACAAAAAGTGTGTGTGTGTATACACTTACATGACCTGCCTCTCAGTGGTGAGAGAGCCAAGAAAAGCTTGTATTTAGTAGAAAGGGGTAAACAGTATCAGCAGAGAAGGCTGTGAATTTCCTGAGACACCTCAGTCAAAATACTTGTTACTGACCTAACTCAAAAAAACCCTCTGTGTAAAGCCAGTTTAAAATAATTACCTGCAGTTCTATTACTGGAAATGGCTTGCAACACTTGCTTTATCATTAATCATATTGGACAAGATAATTTGGCAAAAATGTCGAGCAGTAGTAGGCCATGCTCATAAAATAGAGGTTGCTTTCTGTCTTTGCACTGCTACTAGTTCTGCCCTAATGGTGATAAGATGGTTCTAATGTATCTTATTTCAGCTTTTTAATTCTCTCCCATATCTCCTTTTTATCACACTGCATTTTATTCTTAAAACAACTTGTTCTGAAGTCTCCCTGTAATCTGGTTAATTAATAGTTTTTACTTCTGAAATGTGATTTTTTAGTTGTTTCTTTGAGGTTAGTGTTTTATTGCTTTTCCTTTTAGTGTGTATTTCTAATTTCTAGTAAGTGCCTGTTTGTGTGCACCCTTATCTTCAAGTGATAAACCATAATTTCTTCAATTTTACTTCCTAATCATCTTTGTGGGAAATAATTATACACATTACAAAGCTTAGCTTGGTGATTTGAAGCCTGACATTTTGTGTTCATAATTGCCTATTTTTTCCCCTCTAGACTTCTTTGTTTGCACTTTGGTGGTGATTTGGTGTGCACACTTTTGGTGTGCATAGTTGTGGCACAACTAACTTGAAAAGAGATTTTAAATTTTAGAATGGTTTTATAAACCAGGTGAAGAATAGTAACTTTTTGTGTTAGTGAAGCAATTTGAATTGCTTCAAAAAGAACCAGCAGTCATAGCATTTGAACACAGTAGAAATGAGACATTGTAAGAAGTCTGCATTGTTGGCTTAGATATCCCAATCTCAAATTGCATTGTAAGTAGATATGTATTCAACTTAACCTTTGTCTTTCATAAAACTAACCAAAATGATACCATTTGGTATTTTGAGCTAACCTTGGTCCATGTTTCTCTTGGTCGTTTTTCCTTTTGATGAGCTTGAAGAGTTTCCTCATGTTAGCTGTAGCCTTCCTTTTCAGGAAGGAAGGTGTTCTTGCAGTCAATTGATTTTTAAAGGGCACAAGATTAAAGCTGTGGGTACTTGGCTGCAGGTCGACATATTTAGTTGGTTCAGATTTGGAGTGTACATTTGAAATTAATTTCTTGATTTTCTCAGCTCACTTTGCTTATAAGCCTTGTGCTTGTCCTTGAATGGAATATGCTCTTAGGTCTGAGTGAAAGATGCATAAAGGTGTGCTGAAATCATTATGGGCATTCAGACAAGTAAGTTCTAATTCAGACCAATCCCCCCCAAATATATATTAGTGGACTGGGAGGTTCTCAGCATCAGTTAAATGCTTTATGAATGTACTTGTAGTGAGATCTGGTGTCTGCAAATGCAGGTGCAGCTGCAGTGAAGTTGCAATGAATTGCCTACTCTGATGCCTGTCAAAACTGTATGGTTTATATACAATAGAGTACGTATCATTATATTTAACATTATTTTTCCTAATGATTTTGATTTCTCCATGTTCAGTTACTTTCACTCTGTGTAAATTTTCCTGTGTGCATCAGTTATGTTACTGAGATGTACTAGTCAGGAGCTCTTTCTTGAAGCATCTGATCTGTTTACTGTATTCAAGTGGCTTTGAAGATAGTTGAAAGATACACTAGTTATAGAATCAACTGCCTGTAGTTCCTTTTCATCCATTTGAAAAGTCTTAAGCTCTAGTGCTGTTTCTCAGTTTTTCTCCCTTGAACTATTGGGAATTGCATTTGGTCGTTAATTGCTGGATGTTAAAACCACAGGAGGTATGTGTTGTTTTTCAAAGTAGCTGTAGCGTTCTTCTGTTCACTCCATCTACCTGATAGATGTGTTATTTAAAGAATCATGGGGATAGAAGGGCAGAGTGCTAGATCCTAAAGCTTTTATTAGAGTTGTAGTGAATGAGAAATTAGTTTGTTTCTGACTTCCACTTAAGAGGAGCTGGCTTTTGTTTGGTTAGCAACAGGAAAAGAATAGTTTGCTATAATTGAAGATGTAAAAAAAGTTAAAAAGTGTATTAGTGGGTTTTTCCTCTTTTTCTGGTCCTTAAGAGGGTGTATTGGTGATTAATCATTTATATTAGCTTTAAATTATACGGGTAGTATGCATGTTGTCAGAATTTAATGGGAGGCGGGGGGGCGGTGAGTGAGATGGGTTAGTGTTAGCCCTTTCTGGAAAGGGTCTGCCAGAAGCAAATACAATGTGTACAGTTCTGATATGAAAATTCTTTGGCAAGAATGCGTGAGGTTGGTTGGTTTCAAGTAATTCTTTTAGAAGACTCAAAACTACATTATAGAAATCAGTTGTCTCTTTTTTCTTAGTAGTTAGCTAGTTTCAAATGAGCAGTCTCTGCAGGATACTCAGGGAGCCTGGCAGGGGAGTGCCAACATGGAGAAAGTTTCTTGGATGAGGGCCAACTTAACAAATGCAAGCAGGCAAGCTTTGTGTCTGGACTTGTGTTTCAGCTTATGTGCATGGATTTAATGTCCTTAGAGATCAGGCACTGTGGCATAAATTGCAGCAAAAGTACTACAGTACAATGTGCTTGGTTTCATTTGCTGTTGTTTTTGATGTTGGAGGATTAAGGGGAGGGGAAAGGATCAACTACCCAGGATGCTCTGTTTGGAGGAGTAAGTGAATTTCATTGTCGTCAGAACTAGATTGCCATATGAGTTCTGAAAAGCGTTTGGCTCCTGTGGATAACTGCTCTAAAAATAGATTTGGAGGAGAGGTTTCTCTTGGGTCCAGTTTCGGGTTCCAGCTGAGCTGGCTTTAGGAAACTTGTTTGCTCCTGTTGCAAGACTACAGTGAGGATATTTCTTATTCTGCCTTCAGCATTAATTTTTGGAAATACTGATACACTCGCTCTGTTGGTGGAAATCGAGCACTAATGTTATGGCTGACGACACAGGTATAATCCTAACCTTTTTTTCGTGAGCAAACGGAAAATTTGTACTTGCAAATACCAGTTATGTCTGATTTTATAATCGGCAGGATAACTGGCTTACTGTTGTATGTTTTCATGCCAGTTTGCTGTTCTAGTCTGTCTTACACGCTGCCTCTGTTCTCTTTGATTGTGTGTTCTCTGGATTTGAGGTATTCCATGAGTTTATGGCAGGTGGTTGATTGTAAATAATTTTTTGCCTAATAGAGTATGCCTTAACATGAGAGACATTGTTTTGTCTTCAAATATCTGACTTCAAAGTTATTTTTAGAGTATGTAAGATTGCTAGGTGTCTTGATGGTAAGCTAACGTAAAAAGATTTTCATACATTTTTAGCTAGATGTGACTTAATGGGGGGTGGGTGAGGTATAGGATTTTATAGATTTGCTGTTGAGCAACAGACCGTGCTTTAAGACTTTCTGATGTCTGCATAAAGACATCTGGTGGTGTAAGCACAGGCTTACCAGATATGGCAAGTGACCTACTTCTGACATGGCTGGCAGCATGTGCAGGGAAAGGGCTTGAGTTGAGAATTAACTGTTTGGAATGAGCTCTGAGCCAGCTTCAGTCCTTGCAGTGTTTTGTTCTGACCCTGCTTGTAGCATTATTTCTGCAGATCATAGGTAAATTTTTTGTTACGTAACCTCCATTTATATAAAAGTGTTGCGTGATCAGGCTGCTGTGGTTGAGTTGTTATTCAAGAGTTTTGTAAATAATTTTGCTATAAGGTAGAAAACCACAGCATAAAAATATATTTTTGTGCACTATATTATTATAGCAGAATCTGTTTTTGAGGAATTTGCATGAAACAGTCTTCTGTACTGGAAAAAAGTATGAATAGTGCTGCTTGATTGCTTAAGTAAGTTGGCTTTTCCTTCATTTTCCTGTCCTCCTGGTAGGTAAAGCTTCTTTCTTCGGAGACAGCTAGCAGTAAACAGTAGAAAACAGTAAGGCAAATGAGTGTGAAATTCAGTAAGATCCGCTTTCCTGTTTGCTCTAGAACCAAGTTGCAATCTGGAATAATTTAAACTGTTTTTAACCTAAGGGTTTCATTTAAATATATACAAAGGTTTCATTGACTGCCTTAGTACACAGGTGTAGTGAAGCCCTGATCTTACATACTGTTTATTTCTCAATATTAACATTACCAGCTCAAGAGTACTGTAAGTGATTTTTGTGCAGTTGAGCATATGTCTGAATGCAGACGCTGCTTGTCTGTGCCTCAATTTTCAGGCTGCCCATACGTTTCCCACAGGAGAAGATGCTACAATGAGCTGTGTATATGGACCCTGCACATATGTAGTTAGAGGACTGTGCAGTAGCAAATAGTATATGCCTGATGTGAGGCTAAGTTGCCTCAGTTCTCTCTGAATTTTATTGGGCATTTGTGTTTAATGTAGAAAAAAACTAAATAGTTGGTGTTTAATCTTTGAAGGGAGTAGTCTTAATAAAAGAATTCTCTTCTTCAATAAAATGCTGAGCTGAGTAGGAGTTGATGTGGGTCTGTTTTTTTTATTGATCTGAACTCGGTATGTAGCACAATTAATGTAATAAAAGAGTATTTTATTGCAGCTGTAAACCTGATGGCAAGCAGAGTAAGAAAGTACTTATATATAGTTCCTGTTACAAAAATAAGTCAGTCACCCATCTCTCATTACTTATTGTTCAGAGCTACCCCAAATTATTCTAAAAAACAATTGTGTTGATATTTAGCTTGAGAGTATTTTTTGTCTTTTCTATGATCAGTGTTGATAAATACATCAAACATTACTTGCAATTACTATGATAAAGATAACTCCTTAGCTTATATTATTGCGATACTTATGACAAAGTTTCTTGAAACAGTCTTTAAATCATGTAAGAAATAGTTTTGCTTGAATAACTGGGCCTGCATGTGGCTGAACAGGCAAAATTTGCTTCTTACAATGGAATGAAGTGGAATAGACCAATGGACATGAAACTGCAGCCAAGTGCCACCCTTGCAGCAGTAATGTCAGGGGCAGAAGAGCAGACCTTGAGCTTTGGAGGAAGGCCACAGGCAGGCATCTTTTTCAGTACATATTTATTTACCATCTATCTATCTATCTCCCTCTTTCACTAAAACAATCCTAAAACAACAGACCAAGCAATTTATGTCTTCTCTAGTGAGGATGCCCATTTGAAACTTGCCACACATATGCTAGGTCAAGGTCTGTCTTTCGCAGTCATTTGTTTACAACTACATGTAATTTTTAATATATATTTACTTTCCATATGCACAGTTATAAGTGAAACCGTGATTTGTGTTATGTCTCTCTGTCATCCTTTTACTTGTATGTTCTGTAGGATTGAAATTCTAGAGTTATTTAGCATGGAGTGAATCTCTGCTTAATTCTAAGCATCAGGGAAAATGGTTTTAGTTGGTGAAGTATCTGAATTTGAAGTCTTACCCTTAACATAGTTCAGGTTTTAGAGTTTTCTTAGGCTGTTTGAGTTGTCACGTTGGTTCTGTGAGCTATTTCAACTAGTTTTGAAACTCGATTTAGGAGAAATGCTTCTCTTGCAAAGCTTTTCTGCTGGCCATAGTGTCCTCTGGTGGCAGTCTGGGAACCGCAGGGAACAAATGCAAAGCATCTCAAAAATGTGAAGCTCTGTGTAAATACACATCAAAGGGAGAGCAAGGCAGAATTTCCAGCTAAGTTGTAAGACAAATTAGATGGGGGCTTTTGGTGTTTGGTTGGTTATCAGGCTTTTGCTTAGATAATAATCAAGCTTCTCACAGTAATTCACAGTGAAATGGAAGGCAAGTGAAGGTGGTAAAGTTTAAAAAAAAAAACAAACAACCAAATAACTCCACAATAACAACAAAACCCACTAAAAAATTGTTGCTAAAATGTCTTGTATTCTGTGTAGTCATAAGCAACAAGTTTTATAATTGTATCCTCAATAATAATTTTCTAACTCCTACATCAATTTTTTCTTCTTGTCTTTTTTCAACAGAGACTAAGCATGGAGGAAGCAAGAATGGAAAGAAAGAAGGCCTCTCTGGAAGCTCATTTTTCACCTGGTTTATGGTAATTGCTTTGCTGGGAGTTTGGACATCAGTGGCAGTTGTCTGGTTTGAACTTGTAGATTATGAAGAAGTTCTAGGTAAGAATTTTAAATATTAAGATTTTTCGAGTAATATTATGATGTGCATTAAATGAATGCCATTTTATATTTTTAGATAGATGATTTGTCTACTGCAGTGTTTGCAGATGACTTACATGATAAGAATAGGCATGATAAGAATAGTGTAGTTCAAAATGTGTGTTTTAATGCTGAACACTGTTACAATGTTAAAATGGGGTTCTCATAAAAGGGTATTAGCACTCTATAGGATGTCTTTGTAACAGGTTGTAGCGGGTTGACCCTGGCTGGGGTATACTGTAGTTCACTGGAGAGGTCAGCTAAATATGCAGTTTGAATTTAAGCTCTCAGAAACTCGCAGCAGTGGTTGAAAGTGGACAGCTAATGTTAGCTCTTCTCTGATGGACTGTGATGCGTGTAGGGTCAGGACAACTGATCAGTCATCATCTCGTGAGTGAGACGCTGAATGACCTCAGTTTTAACCTTATAGCGGTGATAATTGTATCTCAACATGACAATTTTAAGACACTACTGTTAATATAATATTTAAGGTTTAACAAATTAGTATCTCAAATTTCAAGATATATGTCCGTAGGTACAGCTGTTGTCCCTGATGTTGTAGGATTCAACATGCGCTTTTGCACCTGGTGGCTTTACAAAATTTACAAATCTGTTAGTACATGCTTTTTTTAATCTGGACTGATTTTTTTTTAAGAGAAGCTTCTGGTTTGAAACTTAATTGGGTCTAGTGATGCAAATAATGTTTTTTTGTATTTTTACCATGCATGCAGCCAAAGCAAAGGATTTCCGTTATAACTTGTCAGAGGTCCTACAAGGTAGGATATTAGAGAAATACACTTGCTTTACAGTCTCTTGGCTGAAAGTTTTGGTTTACTTTATTGTGGTTTTAATTTTTTTTTAAGAACTGCTCTTCTTCTGCAATGCCATGAAGCTCAGTCATTTCTCATCTGTCTCATTCTTCATGGTTTTGAAGATAATATAATTCTTATTTCTAGTGAGTTACACTTTTGCACCAGTCTGCTGTGTTTATCCATAAACAGATAACGGCTCCTTTCTGATGGGTTGCTTCCATACAGTGGTGGTGGACATATTTTTGTCTATTCTAGACCCAACTCTGAATTTTTTCTTCCACAAAACGGTTTTCTAATTTTCTAAGTACCAAATTAAGAACTATATTTCATTAATTTTGATAGCAAAAAAGTTCTACCTCTATTTAGAGAATGACGAGTGTAGTAAACTGTCAGACTCTAAGGACACAGAGTTCTGCAAGCTCTGCAGAGTTTGATCCTGTTGCAAGTTGTGTCTGAATTTTATCAAGCCTATAATTAGATAACTCTCTTCTTGTTTAGTGGTACCAGGACACTGCAAATCCTGGATACCACAATTCTGTGCTGAAAATTCTTTTAGTAGAAACTGAGTTCTCCTTTTGCATATACTTAGGACTGATAGAGATGCAGTTTCAAGAATCAGTGAGAAAACTGAAAGGGTGGACAACTTTTTTTGTCTGCATGGAAGGTTATACATTTGTTGGTAAAATCTGTGAATGGTTTTCCTTTGTCTGGGAAGTAGGCTGTTTACTTTCTATTAACTTGACACTAAACATTATATACCTATATACCTATCTCTTCTCCAAGAATTTAGAATTGCAGGAAGCGTGTAATCAGAAAACAAATGGCAATTATTTTATGAATTTTTGTTTTATTATTTTTCCTCGAACATGTTGAATGTTTCTTGTGAACTTGAATTTTATTCTGAGCAAAGCATGTCCATGTCAAGTACATAATTACAGACTTGCTTTAAATCTGCAGGCTGCAAAATAAATGTGCAGGAGAAAGACAAACTTGTATTTGGTCTCAAGTCCAGGAAATACAGAAAGAAACTTGAAATATTTGTGGTATTTCCCAGGGAATTTAAAATGTGGTTAAGAAGATTACAGCTAAATTGTTAAAAAACATATGGTAACAACCTAGCATTGACGGTCAACCACTGCACATTGAAAACTGTGCTGGAAACAAATGGCCAAATCCCTGATTGTCTTTTCTTCCTCTCTTTGTCCTTCTAGGCAAGCTTGGGATATATGATGCTGATGGAGATGGAGATTTTGATGTGGAAGATGCTAAAGTATTACTAGGCAAGTACAAATACAGGTGGAAAAATCTATATAGTGTAGTTGGCATATTCATGTTTGGTGCTTTTTTTTAAAGTCAAAACAGTATTTCTGGTTTGTTTGTTTGTTCTTTTCCTAGTTTGAAAATTTAAATTGATTTCATTGTGATGGGGTTTTTTCTTAATGCAAGTTGTAGGATTGGGCGTGTACCTCATAGCAATTTTTGTTCTTTTTCTTCTAATATAGCAATGTTAGTGGAAAGCATTTAATTACTTACAGGATGATTTTGAAATTAGGTGATTGATGCTGCTGTATTGAATGTTGAAAGATGGTTGTGATTACCAGTAAATTTATCAGATGCAGGACCTATGGTGCTTCAAGAGTGAAAACATTGTTTATGTTAACATGTTAAGCCAGATCCACTTTAAAACGACTTTACATGTGCCTTTGTACTTCTTAGATGACTATTTGTGTAGTGTGTTTTCCTACTGTCTTTCCTGTATTCTGAGCTCTCCACAAGTCTGTTCATTTTCTTTGCCCTTCAGAAATAGTACATGACATGAATTTTTCCTCTCTGACACTGAAATATTGGGTTTAGGCTTCTGTTCCTTTTAATTTGTTAGAATGTCTTTCTGCTCACTGTGTGTCTTCGAAGGGAAATTTCAATCACGAGACATGCTTTATGATATTGTTCTTTACCTGCGTCTTTTAAAGCACTGCCTTCTCCAGCTTCACAGTCAAGCATTGCGTAGATACTTCTTGCATACCTGATGGTAGAAATTTTACCTAGGTTTACTTTTCTTTAGTTGGTTTCTTCAAATTTAAACTTATGGTGAGCACACAAACCTGTCAAATTAAACAAATGAAGAAAACAATGAAACCCCTAGCATAGTAACTAACAGCTTGAGCAGAGGACAGAATGGAATGTATCAACGTAGTCAAAATTATCAGCAGCGTGTTAGGATGTTATGGTTTGCTATTTCAAATTCATACTCCATAAAAATCAGCTTTTTTTCCTCCTTTGATCTGGAGAAATAAGCAAGTCTTTGGGAGGATGTCTGTTCATTTGTTTAATCCCTTCATGGTTTATAGAAAACCCATGCAATCAGATGAATCAGTTTGCAGTGGTGTGAATGTGAGAGTCCCTCCAAAGAATCTCCAGCATTCTGAATGGCTTCAGAGCTACAGATTGGGTGTTAATTATAATTGGTGACTAAGATAATGCTTGGTATGGTTATGATCCTAATCTTTCTCTGTCGAGTCTGTAGTGTACAGAAGCTGGATATCCCTTTCTTGATGGTCATATACGGCCAGAAACATTCTGCTGCTTTGTTACATCTCTGTTTTATGCAGCCTGATATAGCTGGGAGTTCTGCCAGTACATGAAAGTGTTTCTATTATAAGCTTGGCTTATCATGCATTTTAAACCTTATACTTCAAATGTGACATTAAAAGGTCACAGATCAAAATTTATTTTTATTATTTTTGAAAAGTTGCTTGGAAATAGGATTTAATCTCACTTGAATTTGAGAACAATTTTTTCAGTATGAAAGAAATGATAAATTTTAAGTTTTGTGACACTGAGAAAATTATGAATATAAAAATACATTTTTTCTAATAACTAGCATGTTATACTATTAACTGAACTTCCCTGTGAGTTACTGTGCTTGTTTGCATTTAAAATTTAATACAAAATAAAAAATGAGCGCCACAATGCAGACTGAAATTATTTCATTGATGCAGAAACTAGGAGACCAGATTCCCTCTTGAGGAATTTGTCTTCCAGAATTAAGTCTTTTTAGTAAAGGAAACATAGTAAGCCTATGTTCAACTGCATTAGGGTAACTTTCTGAATATTGAATGCAAAGCTCCTTTTATTTGTGAGGATTTTGTTAGTACATATGCTGTGTTTGAAGGCTTATTACTTTCTAGGATTTTTCTCTGGGTCAGACTGCCATAACAGCAAGTGGTTTCTGCGGTACAAAAGGAGTTACTGCACTTTGATGTTTGTTGTAGGAATTCATATGCTTTTTTCTCTTCTGTTCTTTAGCTATTACAGCACTAGTATTGTATCTTGAAGTTTTGACGTGCACAGTGGTTTAATGTTGTCCACTTCCATTACCTTTAGTTTTCACTACAAATTTCAGGATTAAATTTCATATTAATGGCAAATATCTTTTAAGTTTAAATTAACTTAATTATCATTTTGAGGAATGCTTACACCGGCATGAGTTTATTTTGCATTTCAAATAATGGTTTAGTAGTCGATACTTTATTAATTTTCTGTACTACTTGGCCATATCTAGATAGAAGAATTAAAATTTATTATTTTATTTCTTGTTTGTAGAAATTATAGGATCTGTTATTTTTATTTGTTGGAATCAAAGGAGGTTTCATGATTAAGTTTTCTTGAGGGATTTATGTAATTTTAAAAAAGGTGTGTGAGAAGTTTGTTTTTCCCCTCTTCCCCCATTCCCCATTTAAGAGAAGTAAAAAAAAACCAAAAAAACCCAAGCCAACTACACCCCCTCCAGTCAACCAACCCCAAGTATTTATGGGGTATTGTAGCATTTATTAAAAATTATCTGTGGTGGAAATGCAAACTTGTTGAAGCTAGTCTGCCATTATCTTGCAGATTTTGTCTTTTCTATAGATATTTGTGAGGTTCTGTTTACAGAATTCCTTCTGGTAATGGGAGGAGAGGCTTTGTACTCTGCTCCTTTGGGGGCTGCTGTTTGCACTACTTTGCTTCCCAGTTTTTGTCCACTTTGCTCTGATTGTCCTCTGAAGGGTCTTATTCTTAGGGGGAGTGCTGTACATCTGACCTTGCTTTAGATCAGTACAGAGAAGCCGTGGCTTTAGTGGTGTTCCCGAAACATGGCACGGATAGGGGCACCAGTGACTGTTGGAATAGTGACTTTGGAGCCAAGCTGTTTCTTTTGTACTTCAGTCCCTTTTAACAAGTGACAATATCCTGAGAAATTCTGCTTAAATGGTTGCGGTAGTTAGTACAGTTACGGAACTGCAGCTACAGATAACAATTCCTTTATTGTTCTTGTGCCTTTAGTTCAGAGTAGTCCAGCTATGCAGAAGATGGAAAAAACCCATCCTAGCGTATCAGCAGTCAAAGGGTAATAAGCAGTAGAATCCAAGTAAAAAATCTTTTCCCCTGGTTCATTTAGAGTAGAAAAATATGTTTGCAGGCAGTCACACTGAGATTGCACATTTTAAAAATCTGTACTGTGCTAATAGGCATTAGAAAGAATGCTTTTGCACAGTTCAGCTGTTTAGGGTAAGTTTCATGCTCATCCCTATTTTTCTCGTGTTCTTCTGTAGCACTTTCAAATATTAAAAGTTGGCTTGTGCTAATTCTCATAAAAAGGGGTGTTTACAGGAGAAGAAAGGCTTTTTCTTGTTGAATGCATGTAGGGAAGTCCTGCACCCTAGTACTTGCGTTAACTATTGAACAGATAAATATTTTGACTACTTCGTTCACTTGGATTTAAATTGTCATGTTAAGACTTCTCTTGAAATAAAGTAGCTATATCCTGTGAGTCCCTGCTTTAGTAGGGTAAGGCTGCCTGCTTGGGCAGCTGTGGTTTTGTCACCGTTTTCAGACACTTGTTACGATGCTTTTGTGAGCTTATCAGTTTTTACTTTGAAAAGCAGTTTTTCTTGATTACGGGGTGAATGAAGATGAAAAGTAGAATATTAATTAGTTGGAGGTTTTTTGTACTCTTTCTTAGGAAAAAAGATAAAACATATAAAATACTGTGGTTTTTTCTTTAACCCAGGCTGAAGTGTTGTCTGAGGGATGTTTTTTGTTCAATTCAAAGGCCGTTATCTTAGTCTTATGTAATTTTTGCAAAGAATTGTAAAGAAAGGGTTTGAGTTTTGTTGTTTGGTGTTTTTTTGACGAAGACTGTAAGACACATGCTTCCAGTTTCTGTGGTTCCCTTTGGTGTCCTTGTATTTTCCAAGAAAATATGCTGTACTCTATTTTATAAAGATAATTGCCCAAATGTCTTATTCTTGACTTAGTGCAAGAACAGGGGCATCTATATGATTCTGCACATGTGTACAGAAATGACTTCTAAAGCCTGAGGTCTTTTTGGAGTAGTGTGTTGTTTTGGTTTTTTTTTTTGTTGGTTTTTTTTGGTTGGGTTGTTTTGTTTTGTTGGGGTTTTTTTGTTTGTTTTTATGTGAGATTCTGACAGACTAGAATGACACAAGTGTTATTAATTCTGTATTTATGACTTAGATTGTACTTTAAGGATTTTTGGATTCGAGTTTCCATTCTTAAATTGAGATTTTGTTCTTCAATAACTACTCTTACTTTAGTATGTCTTTACATCTTGCTTGATCCAAATTTTGAAAACAAATTAGAATGACTGACTACTGTGCATAAAGTTGTTTATAAAATTTAATTTTTATAGAACTAAGCCATGGAAGAAGTTGGAGAGGGATATTTGTAATACCTTGATTGCCTCCTGGATTCAGTCTGTCATTTTTAAACCTTTGGGCTATCCAGTGAAAAGTTAAAGAGAATGGCTGGTCACTCAAGTAGAGGTTCTGGACATCCAGGTACAAGGATGTGGAATATCATGGACTTGGAAGTTTCCTCAGAATTATCATTGATACTTTCACTATGTGCTGTAAGAAAAACATGTTGAAATGTGTTAAATGTCTCTGCCATGAACTTCTCTATCTTGAATGTTTCATTAACCTGCATCTAATATTGCTTTGTATCTGCATGTGCAACATGTTCACTTAATTTTATGTTTCAACAATCTGTCTTCACCTTTAGCTCACTTTTCTGCTTGTCCTTTCAACACAAATGAAGGTTTGTTCTGGTTAGAAGTGGGGGAAATTCCTCCCTCTGCAGCTTTAAAGCGTACCAGTAGTTGTTTGTTGCTGCCTGGTCATTCTGTTGTGCTTTTCCTAGAATGGAAAATTTGAAAAGTTATTTAGTAACAACTGTAAAACAGTGATTTTAATTTAAAGAAAAACAACCCTGAGCAAGACCTTCCCAAAAAACAGGAGGGAAAAAATCATTAGCCATGGCTTATTTGTACTTTACAAATGCCAATTAGATCAGTGGGTCTTGTAACATAAAGTAGTAACTTCTAATATTAGGGAGTTTAGCAGTGATGAACTCTTTCTTTCCTGTTCTGGCCATCTCTACTTTAGCTCTTTACCCTGCTTTAGATTTTCTATTATAACAAAACTTATACCCTGTAATGGCTACATATTAATTTTTATCTAGTGTTGTGTATATCTTCAGGTGTGGAAATAATTCCTGAGGATCAAGTATATTATGTAGAATATCTATCATAGAAAAAAATGATTGAGAAACATGTGTAAAAAAAAACCCAAACAAGCAAACAAACTGCAAAACGACACCCCTCCACCAGCAATTAGAATCCTCACTTCTAAGCAAAATCAAAATTCTGCATGTATAATGTAATCCTTAACAGTGCCTGTGACAAGTTTGTTCATGTACTTTTTGCTTTTAAATGTTATTCTTGGCCATCAGTTGTAAGCTCTCAAATTTGAACATGATGGTTTAAAAAATAAAAAAGGCAAATTGAGAGATTTTAAAGTAGTAGAAGATTACTGATAAAAAACTGTCTAAAGGTGAATGATGTGGCAAAAAGCCTGAATGTAAGTGGTTTCGTTTTAGGACTAGGAAGAAGGGAAAGAAAGCTACTGCCTTTTTTTCTCTCTTTTTTTTTTTTTTTTAGTAAGATTGTGGCATAACGTTTTGCATGTCTCTTGCCCAAAGTATAGTATGTATTGGAAAGATTCAACTTTCTTAACATCCTTCTATTTCCTAGTTAGCATTCCTGTAAAGACTTCTGTCTGTGACAAGAGATGTCTTTCACAGATCCTCCTTTTACAGTTTCCTCTTTCCACCTAACTGCTGTCTCTTTTTTCCCCTTCCCTCTCTCTCTCTTTCCTCTATTCTTGTATAGGCCTGACCAAAGATGGCAGTAATGAAAATATTGATTCCCTTGAGGAAGTCCTTAATATTTTAGCAGAGGAAAGCTCTGATTGGTTTTATGGCTTTCTCTCATTTCTCTATGATGTATTGACTCCTTTTGAAATACTAGAAGAAGAAGAGAGCGAAGCTGCAGATGATGTTGATGGTACGTCACAGAATGAAGGGGTTCAGGGAAAAAAGACTTGTGTTATTTTGGATTTACAGAACCAGTGACTGAGAAACTAATTTGATTAGCTTTTGAAAATGTCCATGAAATCATCAGTCTTAATATAACAAGAATTTATGGCATTGAGGGAAACCTCCCAAATGGACACTATAAAGATTGAACTAAAGTTAGGCATGCTATGCTGTTTCAGTAGTTGAAAGCCTTTCAACAATTTTTCCATTTTTGTGACAGGATGACAAGTATTATGCAGGTGTGTAAATATGTAGAATAAAACATGTATCTGTGGTTGTGTTTCTGTATGTGCTTCAATTTGTGCATTTTGTGCACAAAACTTACAAAGCTTAAGTGTAATAATCTCTTCTGTTAACACTGTACATTTGTCTTTCTAGCAAACATTAACTGAAGCATTTTGTAACAGCCTTGATTATAAAGTGTTCTAGCATGACTGCATTTTGTAAATACATATTTATATGTTAATCCTTAATATAGAATTGACAATGATAATTCTCTTGTGAAATATAATTTTAATAAATAACTTATTTTGTGATTCACTGATTTCTCAGATAGGTTCTTTTTACTTGTTTAAAGAAAAGCACTTAATTTTTAAGTGCTTGAAGATTCTACAGAAACGTTTATTTCTAAGTTAGCTAACATCTGTTGTATTCAGAAGCTGCTGTCATATGGTTTATTCCCACTGATTTGTCTGTTTTCAAACTAAGTCTTCAGTCATTTCTTTAATATGACAATCATATCACAAGGGCTGTTCTAAATTTGTTTTAGTTTTTAAGGTGGGCCTTCTATGGAAGTGGGAAGCTGTGACTATGTATTTCTAATGTAATACTGAATATATTAAAGACTATTTGGAAATTAGAATTTAATGTCTTCTATTTCTTGAGAAATTGAAGTATTTAATTTAATTTTGCAAATTCGAGTTGTTTTCTTGTGACACTGTTTTATGACAGTTGTTCCAAAAATACTTTCCATGTATGTGAATTCTGTCTGCTGCCATGAAGTTACTGGTATAGAACGGGCAGTTTATAATTGTGTCCTGCAGTTTGTATCGGGTGTCAAAAGCTGAAATTGAGCTGTCCTTTTAAAACATGAATAATGTAGTCGAACAAATCACTATTAAAATTATATCAAATTGTTTTTTGCAGTGCCTGCTTTGCTTAAGTTTGTATTGGTTTCCTATATGAAGTTGATGCTTAAGTTTTAACATTAGTAGTTGCAGGCTGAAATTTTAACTTCTTTTTAAAATAAATGAATTTTCACTTACTTTGGCATGAGAGTTTTAAAGCAATTTGACATGCCTGTTTCAAAAAAAACTTTCTCTACATCATCCAGTTCAGGGTGCTGTATAATCTTTTAAAAGTAATGAAAATGTGCTAGTGTTAAGCTAAGTGAAGTGTTGTGATGGGCTAATACTGCTGCTGAAGGCTTATGATGAGAGCATTGGTCACATTTTCTTCCAAATAGTTGGGGATTAAGATATAAGAAAGTTAACCACATATAAATTTAATGTTTTTTAAAAAAAGATATATGAAGTGAAAGGCAAAGAAAATAAACAATCCCCCAAACATTATAAAAATAAATGCTAGTAGAAATCTGGAATATTACTGAGCAGTTCGTTAGGAAGTGCAAGAAACTTGCAGTGTCTGAGATGTAGGAAATAAGTAAGCTTGGGTTGTTTTGTTTTGTTTGAGAATTTTTTAATCTTAATTTTAGAAGCAGGTTTGAATTAGAAATAAGAGTTTCATCACTGTTTTCGGATAATAGTACCTCTCAGTGTGAATTAAAAAATTGTTATGGAACATTGAATTCTATTCTAGGCTTCAGTAATGGAACTAGATAGCCAAAAAGAGAAGGGAAACGTCTGCTATAAGAATTCTATATAATGAAGTTTATACAAAATAGTTAAAATACGAATTGATATACTAAAAATTTTTGAAGTGAAATCGAGATGGATTGCTTGAATCACAAGAAAGCTACAGGCACTGAGACAGGTGATCAGTAAACAATGAATTAGTTTAATGTGGGCCACAGAGATGAAATGCCAGCCAATGGAGTTCTGATTTGATATCATGCAACTTCCTTGTTGGTTTTATTATGTGTGTAGACATCTGCTCGAAAACAATTATGGTGGGAATGAAGAATTTGTCAGAGGAGAAGGTGGGGTGAGGGGTGGGTGCAAAGACTAGGGTAAGTAAATAACTTTGTAGGGTACTTAGTTTCTGGAATATAGTCTTCTTTTTGGAAGTGTTCACTGTTGCCTTGGGTTGTTCCTGTTAACAGTTGAACCCTCACCAGGGGTGAGTGGAGCTCTCAAAACTCTCCGAAAGTTTGGGATAGAGGAGTTTGGTTTTCATGTATTCTGTTAATGGTTGTGGTTGCAAGTAGAACTTGGCTCGTAAGGGTGGTAATTGGTTGAATCCTCAGGTACATCATCACGGCAGGTTCTGTTCTAAAAGAAGCATTTAACAGCAAAAAACGTTAAGCTGAGTATGATGTGCAAATAAGCAAAGAAAACTGGAGAGTATCCCAATTTGCTTGTGAGTCTGCACAAATTGCTTGAAATTAGTTGAGGAACTCGAAATCTAAATTTTTAGTTTGATTGTTTGTGACTATAAAAATACAGCAGTATATTGTTTTTAAAGTTTAAATTGTGGGTTGAAAGCCATAGGAGCTTTGCCTTCTATTATTTTAGAATAATTATTTTAGAAGGCAAGGCTGCTGCTTTCTCCTGCGGTTTCTTGTGTGAGAATTTAAAATAGGAGAAAATTAGTAGCAAGTAATATTTTTTATGTGGAAAATATATTAAGTGATAGGAACTTGCTGGGTTTTATACGTAGCAAAGAATGAAACTTTACTGATTTTATATTAAATTGGATATGCAGTTTTCATTAGATACATTCGTATTCCTTACAGTTAATTTATATTAAATTTTACAGAGCTGCAGAAATAAATGTCTGTGACTAAAGTTGTAGTCTTCCAATTTGTCCAGCATTTTTAGAAATCTGTGGGATGTTTTACTTTGTCATTTGTTGGTAAATGTTTGGTGTTTTAATTGCCAGTCTTCAAACAAAATACTGCGTTAACCTTTGTAGCAAAGCTTTTGCTTGCTTTCTTGTGATACTAATGAAAAGAAATTTACAGGGAAAAAAACCTCTTAATACCCATACATCTGAAATGGCTGAAAACTTTTGGAATCTTTGAACCCCAGATTTCTGTGATCACCTTCAGCAGTATTTAATTTGAAAGTAGAAGAGTGTTTTATATGGTGAAGAGAAATCACAATGCTCATAAAGTATAGAATAACTTTGAATTGAAGACAATAAAGAGTACATTGTTTGCCTGTTGAAACATCCGTTTACCTGTTGAAATTCTTATCGCAAAAATTTTTTGCATCCTTTGAAAATTTTTCATTATTAGTTCGTCTCAATTGACTGGCTCTAAAAGAAATCAAATTTTCATAACGGTTATTAGTATGGGTTGCATTTAGATGGCAGTATAGAAGAACGATGTATTGAAGCATTGAAAAGGTTTTAATTTCATTTGATGGTCGGATGGGAGAGGTAAATCCCACCTGTGTTGTAAATGTGATTTGAGAGCTGGGGAAAGCTGTTGTGTACAGATCAGTCATTTTGGGCAGATGTGTTACTGTATTCTCTGTTCAGTTTCCATTAGATAAACAGCTGTCATGACGATGTCACAGCAGCATGAAATACATTTAAATACTGTCTTTCTCATGGTCACTTAGGATGTACGTCTCAAGATGAGGCTAATAAAGGCAAGATTTCCTTCTTGGTTTCTTGTATCTGCTTGTATAGGATGCAGCATAAGCATCTGTGACTTCAGGAAACAAAAATGCTTTCTACCACGTGTATCTGATCTGGATTTTTCTTCTGACATTAGGCACATGAATAAGCAAGAGATACTAAAGCAACATATGGAGAATGTACTGAAGTTTAGTGTTTTGTTGTTTGGGGTTTTATTTATGCTAGTTGTATGAATTAAAACCCTTGCACTTGGGAGAGGTACAGGCTGTGGTAAGACACGTGCTCTGAGCTCAGTTTAAGGTAAGTGGGTGCTAGCTTTCCATCAGTAATTTTGTTTAGCAGATGACCTTGTGTATCTAACAGAGTATAATATAAATGCACAATCATAGTAATAATTATGTGCAAGGAGATATGCAAACAATCACAAATTTTTCTGACTTGCAGTTCTTCTGGAGAAGGAAAATAAAAAGGAGAGAAATAATGTTAATAATGATTTTGGCTTACAGATTTGTATTTCTTCTTCTCGTACTGCAATTTTAACATATTTTGCTAAGTTTCTATGTGGTTAAGGAGGTTCTTGATGGAACATTGTAAATTAAGGCAAGAGTCTGAACACAAGCCCTGATGTTTAAAGCTTGGCACTTTATATTCTGCTACCCAGGCTTTGAACAATTTGCAGAAGAGTAGCAAATGCTGCCTGTCAGCTGCTTAGTGCTAACCTGGCCCATGTGCCTTCTACAGTAAATGCAAAGTAACCACTCTCTTTTTCACGTCTAAGTGTGTAAGCCACCTTAATTAGCTTACATTTGTTTCATGATGCTGCAGGTTAGAAGTGTTTGTGCAGGTAAATGTTGTGGAGAAATTGACTTACAGGAACTTTTTCACATGGCAGAGCCTTTTGTCTAGCAAGGCTAT
Organism: Oreocharis arfaki; assembly: GCA_013398015.1. Lineage (NCBI taxonomy): Eukaryota > Metazoa > Chordata > Aves > Passeriformes > Paramythiidae > Oreocharis > Oreocharis arfaki. The sequence goes on along the minus strand of VZRR01004497.1, from coordinate 500,140 downwards.
TAAAGTTTTCAGGATTATTAAGTGAATAAAATAGTATTTGCGTATCAGGTTGCTCAATGTATTGTTAAATATGAGAATTTTATCTGTCAACATCTGGGAAACTGTTCAAAACCCGTGCTTTTTACCTATTATTTTTGTTTTGCAATGCTTTTATTTCTGAACAAAATAGTATTTATATGTTTTTCTTCTGATGCTTAAATTCTAAATCTGTTCTCTCTTGGGGGTTGTTTGTGGAGAATGTTCTTGAAGGTTTTTATGGGGAAAAACAGAGGAAATGACTGGACTTTATTGCAGAATAAGAATGCTTTGTAATACTCCTAAGCTTCAAAGAACCAGTTAAGATAGCAAGTTTACCACCTTTAAGCACTTTGAAAATAACCACTTTGACAGGAGTATTTAATTTTTAGAATGACTATTTAAAGCAGTTATTTAGAAAATATTGTAAACCTATCCACCTATATTAATTTTGAACTCAACTTTTTAATTAACTGACTCCAATAGTAGCCATTTCTGACATTCCATTATACCCACATTTGATGTTATAAATTGTGTATTTTTTCTTGTATTGCCAGCATTGGACATATATAATGTGGGATTGAGTGGAAAAAAGAAGGAACTTTAAAACTAGCTTAAAACAAGTGTGAAGCATCTTGAATTGGACCTTAGAATATGAGTCCACAAGGTCAACTACATGATACATAGACATTGGTTTGTGTGCCCCCAGGCTGTAAGAGCCTAAATCTTTGCCATTAATTCCCTTAGGTGCCAGAGTTTGTCGCGTGCTCTGGCATTGCTATCCTGGAAAATCAGGTGTTTTGCACCCATCTGGCTTCAGGCTAATTGGGGCTGACAAATGAGACTTTCCTGTGTAGGGATTTCCCCTTGTAGGGATCATGTCCAGGTGGAAATCAAGATGCAGCAGGATTTCTGTCTTGTGATTATTGCATAATACTAACATTTAAAAATACATTATTTTACATACTTTTCTTATAAACAGGTCTGTTAATAATATGTTGAAATTTACATGATTTCTGTAATTATGTCATTAGTGGTAATTTGCTGAGAACCTTAGTGCTCTTCATTGCATAAAAGCTGGTTGAAACAAAATTACTGCTTGTCTGAATATTTAACAAGTGAAATAACAGTTATCAGTGAACAAGGTGTTTTGTAATCTTTCAACATAGTGCATATACATTTATTTAAAAATAATTTGAAATATTTGTATGATAGTTTTTGTGTATACTGATCCTTGTAAAATTTTGCAGTTTTCCTTGTCAATAGATGCTTTTAAGAGTGTCTTAAAATATCCAGTAATGTTTCATTTTAATATGAAAAGAGGGGAGGAGCTGGAAATTTAAATATGGCTTTGTGCAACTTTGCTGAGTACCTTTTATTGTTTATATTTTCGTTGATGTTGTAATGAAAGAAAGTTGCAGTCTATTTCTTCTTTTATATGAAAAAATTGTTAACTTATTCTTCCAAGCACTGTTTAGAAATAGTAAGACTGAATAATGATTTTAGTCAAGTTAGGGCTCTGGACTTCAGCAATGGCAGTAATCTATGAGGGGAGAACTTGAAAAGACTCATATCCCAGGTATGAGTTTGTAAGAAAATTAATCTAAAAACTGTATTTTACTTGACTAACCTTTTTAAAAACAATTTTGGCCATAACGTCAATGCTCGATATTTTGAAAACGCGTAGTATAGAAATTAGATGCAAAGTGACTACAATGACTTTAATGGCTACTTTCTTTAAATTTATGTTTTTATTTTTTTAGTATAGGCTGTCAGAGTATTGGGGTTTTTTTTTCAGAATAAGTGTTGGTATATAATGACACAATTTGGGTAGATAATGTTTTCTGGAAAGCTAAACTCAAGGTATTCAGTGTAAGTGTTTCGTATGTCTGAATATGAAGCCTAATGTTGAGATATGGGAATATCTCTTCTGTTTAATAAGATTATGTATGAGTTTAAAAATATATAGTTACTGTATCTTTTCAGCTTTTCTTTACTTTCTAGCTGGCTTTTAGGTAGCAACCTACATGATTTTTGTGGTTTAAATTGCTGTGTTTGTGGGGTTTAAGTCTTAATCCACAGCATCATGATAGTGATAATCCAGTCTCTTTTAATGGTATCAAAAAGATGAAGCTAATTATTTTTTATATTTTTGGAAAGGCTTTTGCCTTATGCCTCTTGTGGTACTAGGTGTAAAGCGCAATCAAGATAATGAATGCCCTCAGTTTGTTAGCTGCAATGGGAAGACAGCACCTGATTTTGGAGAATCATGTTCATTTTTTTTAATAAACATCTTAACAGTCTTAAGTAGTCTGAAGTAATGTAATAAGTATTTTAACTGAAATGAAATGGTAACTGCTTTTTGGATCTGAGCAATACCTTTGCCGGAACATGTATTTTCCATTGGATAAAGAAACATATGTTGTAATTTATTGTAAGAAAGCAGTCAGTCTATATACTCTGCAATACCTATGTGCTTGGAGACTTTTTTGAGTTAATATGTTTCTAAAATATTTATAAAATTTTATAGAAACATAAATTACTGTGTTTGGGAGGTAACTGACAAATACTTTGCAGAGAAATCAGAGGGGGGTGTTGGTCATAGGTATGTGGCAGCACTTGTCTGGAGAGAACTGAGCGATCTCCAAGTTAAGAAGTTTCACAAGTAGCATGCATCTGGTAATTTGGTACTTTTCTTTGATTAGTTAGTCTTTCATATCAGTACTTGCGATGGTCCTGCAACTGAAGTTGCTTTATTCTTTATCAGTTAATATTTTGTATTTTTCTATAGCATTGCAGTGTGCTATGTAAAGTGAACTTTTTATGTAACGTGGCAGGTTGGGAAATTTCATGTCAAGTTTGTTAAACATCACGAATATGTTCATAACCTATTTCCATTTTGCAACAAATTAGGTGAGGAGCCAGGAGAGGTAGCCAAGAAAAAAACTAAACTCAAAGGTATTTTTAATGTTCTTTTTCATGTGGAACTTTATGCAGATAATGATGTATGAAATGCATGTGCATTACAAATACCAGGTCTGGGTTATAATAACGGTTACTAATACCAGCTGTATTGGCTAAATATTGTCTAATGGTGCAGCAAACTATTGTTCTTGCAATTTTTGGGGATTTTTTTTGCTGCTGATTGTAATTTAGTGGCAATGTGAGTGCTTTGCTGACTAGAGATTATATTTCGTTTGTGTGGATTTTTTTACAACAGATGTCTTGTTTGGATTGTAAGTAGTTTATGATAACTTGATATTCTGCATGTTTTTAAGTAAGTTTTTGTTACTGTTTTAGTTGAAATCCTCTTTTAGTTATCTTCCATGAATTCATGATAGTATTACCATATTGTAATTGGACTCGAATGCCTTAATTCTTCTAAGGCTGTACTTTAGTAGTTTCATGTATTTCTTTTTCCCATGGGAGGGGAAATTTAGGCAAAGTTCAATAACTTCTCCTTTAATATTATTTGCAGGATTGATTGCAACATTTCCTAAAAGCTTAGCGTTGGATAGCTTGCAACCAATTTATGCCATATATTTATTTATAATTACACTGCTGTATGAACAGGTCATAATGGTCTAAATGTGTTGAAGACAAAAAAAGCTAATTAGACTCAGCAAACACCAAAGTACCAGATGTAATTCAGGTGCTTAGCTTTTTATATCTGCTCATTTATCTCCAGGCAGCATGGGGCTATGTAAACTACAAGCCTTTATGTTGCATTAAAGACACATCAACTTCAAGGTGTTTTTCTCTAGCAGTATATGAAAAATGCATGCTGTTTACCATACAAACCTTCATGAGAAAAAAAGTGTATTTGCTAAGGAAAGCTCTCTGCTCATTTCAATGTGACTTTTCTCAGCATCTTGCATCAAGTTGAAATTTTGAGGATTTGTTCAGCATTGTGCTTGGTATAATTTGGTTGCAAATCGCGTGTTTCCGAGAATGTAGTAAATGTCACTTAGCAATTCTTTCCTGAGTTTTGGATTATTTTTCAACGTTTGATACGAGAATAAAGAAATGGCATGTTATATTTCAAGTGTTTTATGTCAAAAGCCATTTGGAAGGAAACGTGATGTCATTCCTTTTATAATGAGCTATGTAATTGAGTTGTTCACTCCACAGAAACATTACACAGCAGCTAGAGGCAGACCTGCTTTTTTGCCTCAACAGACTGCAGTTTCTCTCGCAAGTCTGAATAAAATTAGAGCTGTTTATATGTAAAAGTCATTATCACTTTCTTAATAATAAGGGAGTATTAATTTTGAAATTAAATGTGAACATTGCATACAGATTTAATGGAAAAATCTCTAAATTGTATTGAATTAAAAATTCCTTATTCTGGAGAATTCTGCTGGTACTGACAAATATTTTTGAAACTATGGCAAAATGGAAGTAAATATTGAACATTAAACATATTGAACATAAATTTCAAGGATTCTGACTATTCTTATGACATATTTTGTGAATACCCTGTCACAGCCAAATGTGAATTGAAGTAGAGAAAAGAAGCACCAGAAACACAACTCCAAAACTAAAACAAAGAAAAAAGTGTTGCTGATAGCTGAAAAGCGAAGTTGTAAGAACCAATTTACAATTATTGCTTTGATTTCACTGAGTTTAGTCAAACCCAGTTAACTTTTTTAGATTTGATTTAATTCATCAGGACATTGCTGTTTCTTCTCACTTGTACTTCTCAATACCTACTTCAGTTATATTTTTTAAGTCTTTGCTTAATATGAGGTAGTATTATCAGTAAAACATTTCATTATAAATTTGTGTTATAATGCTTTAACTATAACTTTTACAGCTGTTATGCTGTTGTCAAAGGTTCAAAATCTGTTGTGATTTTCGTGCTCACAGGCAAAAGTGGTTTTAGCATTCTGCAGAAGTTAGCAGTAAGATAATAGAGGCATGGTTTTCTCTAGATTAATGCTTCATTTGGATGCAGCTGCAGTATAAGCCAAGGTTATTCACTGGCTGCATGGTGTGAGATGTTGCTAAAAGTCAAAACTAATTTGTTTAAATTGCTTAAAGCTTAGAAGTTAATCACACAAGTTTACATCTAACAAACATTAAATAATAATTTGATCAAAGCTTTTACATGGTTGTTCTTAAGATGTTTTGTGGCCTAAGAATGGTTCTCTTATTGGACATTTCCTCTTTTTTAAATGAAAAAAAAAAGTAAAAGAAGCTATTAAAGAATCACTCAAGAAATTAAGGGAGAAGCAGGAATCCAAGAAGGAGGAAAATGAAGAAGAAAAAAAGAAAACCAGGAAAGGAAAAGATGCTACTGATCGAAAGGACAAGAAAGCTGTTGATATGAATAAATTAAAGAAAGATTCTGACAAGGCTAAAAAAGACAGAGGAAAGGAAAAAGGCCTAGACAAAAGTGTAAAATCCAAGGAGACTACAAAAAAGTCAGCCAGTGAAAAAGATGGCACTGTTCAGGTGGGAAAAGACAAAGAAACAAAAAAGATAGTTAAAAACCAATCCAAGGAAGACAAGAAAGAAAAGAAATAAACAGACCTCATTCTGCTAATGAGGAACAGACCTCAAGAATGCAAAATTCAGCATATTTGTATGAATGTGGTAAATATGGCAATAAGAAAATAATGTTTTCTGGAAATAAGTGTGAACAAAGGCTATATATAATATTTTTTTAAAACTGTTCAGTGGGTGCTGGTATTGTAAACACAAAGCAGGAACATCTGCAGTGAAACTCAAGTATGTACATATGTTAATGTGCCTGGCTATCAATGTGTATTGAAAACATTCAAATATCAAATCGATGCCAGTTACTTCAAGCCTACTCTAAATATGGGTTTAGGTTTTTTGATTGTGTTTATTTTTTTTCCTTCCTTGTTTACTTGTATTTGCTTGATGTGGAGATGAAAGTCTGTATGAAATGCAAGTTTAAAAGCAATATTAACAGGCTGGACACATCTAGTAGAAACTCACACATAAAATATTTCTATTTCACAGAAACATATTTGAGGAGCATTAATGACTGTAATGTCATAGGAACTAAGCAAATAAATGTAACTTACTCTCTGCCAAACTTTTTCCCTGAGGAAACTATTTTTTTCTTGAGAAAACTATTTTATACACAAATAGTCAAACCATCTTGAGTGTTGCCCTTGTTCATGAGACCCCAGGGTGTACTCAACCAAAATGTTCCAGCATTTTTGTCTGTTGATCCCATGACGATATGTTTCTGCTTTTCTTCCATTCCCTATTTATTTAATTGTTTTATTTAGCTATATTTGGGTTGGAAAGCTTGATTCATTATCACTTTTTATTTAACCGTGTCCTGATTTTTTCCCAAGTTTGCCAACCTTTTGATAATGGATACTGCTGAAAATTAGGCCACTTGTTTCATCATTGATAAGTACTGTTGTATTCCAGTTACATTTGCGATGTGATATGCTACTACTACTCTATTCTGGTTGAACATGTTTAGAGAACAGCTTATGTATTTTTGCAACTAGTATTTTCTTCAATGCTTTTCAAGTGCATCATGCTTCTGTAAGCAAGACCTTATCGTAATTTACTCTTACAGCTTCTGTATTTGTAGGATTGAGGAAGGATTTATCCAGCAGTCTTGTTAGAATAAATAAAGTTGCAAAACATTTCTGCAGAGATATTGAAGAGATTTCAGGATATCGTTGAATCTATGGTTGCTCTCAAGTTTATCTAGAAATAAATATTTTCTAAATAAATTTGAAAGCAAGTGTATTGCAAGCAATTGCACAATATAATTACACAGGATTCAGAACAAAATTTGTAATGGAAGTTTAAGAATTATTCTTGATGTACTGCAGCATTAGTTTCAAGAAAACAAAGCTAAGGAGTGAAATTGAGAATGAGTATATATATATATGCATGTGGATGGTAATGTAAGATTGAAGTCCTGATGGTTAATTCTGTTTGTGGTTTTGCTAAAATTTTGTGCATAACAGTTAGTAATACACTTATCTCAGCCGTTCCATACATAAGTCTGCAGCATGCTTTGATCCCTAGAGCTATAAGACGTGGTAATAAGGTTAAAGATAATTTGATTTTTTTTTTTTTTTAGAGAAAATGAAACATTGTTAGAGTAGTTATGAAAAATCGTTCAAATTAAAGCTATAGAAAGCAGTGCAGTAGCTTAAGATTCTGGCTGTGATAATTAACAGAGATGATATACTGAGGTATTTTCTAAATATTTATAAATGCGTGAGGAGGGAGGGAAGAGATGTGCATTGTGAACATTATAGTGCTTAGCAAAAAGTATGAGAGAATGAAGACCTAATAAATGCACTTGCATAATGAACATTCTGTGTTAGGTTTTGGTGATGATAGATATATTTATTCAGCTTTGCTTTGGTAAGTGTTAAAATCCGTATTTGACCAGAGGAGCATTCAAATCACACTTCTCAAGGATGGTGGCACAGTGGTATAGTGCGCATCACTTTTTGTTTTCTCCCGTAATGTGACAGAACTTGTAACTGTGTGGTAGTGAAATTTGAAATTAATTGCTGTTCTGGTTAACATATTATTGTATCTATGACCCAAAGTTTATCTGCTTCTGAAGAAGTTGGGTTGTTTTATTTTTTTTCTTTCCAAAGAAAATTTTTTTTGAGCAGCACTCCAGGCTATACAAATAGCCACAAAATAAAGTGTTTTTGCCCAGAGATCTGTTGTGTTGTTGTATATCTCTATGAAATGTTACTGTCATTAAACGTTATGCAGCAAGCTACCACATAAGCTCAAAAAATGCACCAGACAAGTAAAAGCTAAGTGCAACATAATTTTAATAAACAGAAGAGAGAAAATAATATCTTTCAAAAAGTAAATGATGTGATATATTACATACTTGACAGGATTGAATAGAAATTAGTGATAAACACGATAGCTGTGTATAAAAAGCTTGAAGGTCAAGTTGAGAAATGTGCAAGTGAAACAAAGACACAGTCTTGCTGGTTCCTTCTTTCCTGTTAAATACCCGTAGTGCTTGTTGGGTGTGGAATATTGGCTATTGTTTGAAATGCTTTGAATTCATTTATTGTTCATGAAGCAGAGTAAGTGGTTGTCTGGAACTGGACATGTGAATTATTGAGGATACGAAGTCTTAATTAAAGCAGTGTAATTGATGCCATAAGGATTTTTTTGCCTTTTCTTTTATACCTGTTTTATATACCTTTATAGCCTTTTGTATTCTTAGTGTTTCTTTATAGCCTCCATTCCTAGACTTACTGGGAGACTAAAATTCCCAATAGCCTCAGCCACCAAGGTACTCTCTGGAACACATTTTGTAAACTAAAAGATAGGTCTGTCCAGGGGAGGGTTCCTCGGTAGGGGGGTTCACTTAGCCTCACTCACTGGGGAATCTTTGATAGATAGGATAATTTGTAAGACCTGTAATTTTATGCCTGATGTATTGTGGGTGTGCATTCGGGGTGGGTATTTCGATGTGCATTTTGGCATGTTCCACCTGGACGGAGTGCACCAGGGATCCTTAAAATAAATACTGAGGTAAAAACCCCTTTTCCCCTCTAACTGTGTACAGCTCTTGATTTTAAAAACAGAGATCAGGCATCATGTGTATAAGGGAACTGAACTGAGTTTGTGAAAGCAAAGTGGCTGTTTCCATGCTTACGGATTCTGAAGTGTGAGAGAGAGTAGCTAATATGGCTTAGTGGTTTTGTCTCCATCCTAAGATGATTGTAGAAGGAAGTAACTTCTTACTCTTGTAGCCATTAATATTCCTGCAGCAGAAGAGGAATGTCTTAATAATAATTTTTAATATTCTAGGTGGGTGTTTTTTTAATGACAGAAGAAAACTGGCCAAAAACTAAGGGTAAATTTGGCATTTTTGTTCTAGCTTTTGACTCCAAAGTGGTGGACTCTTCGTTACAGTACTTTTGGATACAGCCTAACTACTTATCTTTAAGTAGTTTAAATTTAAAAAATATAAAAAGATAGACTTAATTCTGTTATCCTGTAACCATTACTTGAAATAAATATGTTTTTCTCACATTGCATAAAATAATAACATCTTTCTAGTCTTCACAAATTTGATTTGAGACATACTAGTCCAATTTGTATTGAGATATGTTTGACTCCAATAGAAATGTGGTAATTACTTTAATTGTATTTACTTGAAATCTAATATTTATTCCACTTAAGAGTTGCTTTTACAAGATTGCTAGTACTGCAGGAGTGTTCATATAGTTTAGCCTCTTGCTTTCTTACATACTGTCTTTTCTACTGACTTCTGTGTATACAGCTGTTGAAAAAACTAGCTTGCACTAGAAAAACACTCGGCAGTGTGTGTGTGAGAAGGGAGTCTTTTCTTAATTGACCTTGGATGTAGGATTATAGGTGAATGCCGTTTGGAAGGGACTTTGGGAGATCCTTATTCCAACATCCTGCTCAAAACAGGGTCGTTTCAGAGGAATGACCAGGTTGCTCTGGCCGTTATCCAGTGTGGTCTTTAAAACCTCTTAGGGAGGGCATGCACAACCTTTCTGTGCAGTCTTTTCAACTTATTTCACTGCCCTGATTTCACTCCTGTGGTGGGGAAGTGTAGATGTATAAGTTTTTACTTATACCTGGTCTGAAGCTCCTGTATAAGTCTTGCTTGAACCTTCCTAAAGGAGAGTTGAGAGGAGAATTAGTCTAATACCAACACGTTCTTGAGCATATGGTGTCTTAAGATGTGTTGTGATCTATCACAGCTGTATCTTTATCTCCTGCCATGATGATGGTGTTGATCATTGCATTTCTTGATTGCTTTCTTTTCATTGTGTTTTGATTTAGAAAGACTCTGTGGTATAGATAGGATCTTAGTGGTAAAATTCCATTAGTCATACTTTTTCTGTACTCCCGTCATTGTCAAAACAAACTAATCTTAATCAGGTCTTTTAAGTTGTAACATAAGAATTTAAAATACCTCTTCTCATTCTGTGCAACTTTTCATGAAGTTCAAAATAGTTCTTCATAGAACCTATGAAATTGATCATATGAAGCACTTTTTGCCCAAATTGAAAAGAGAGACAAAAATTTGCTGCGTGTTTTTTTGCTGGATACTGAATAGATGTTGAGAATACCAGTCATTTGTTCAGTTACTTTGAAATAAAGGCAAGTGCTTAAATTTCTGTCCTTTTTTCCTTCCTCGCTGTATGTTTGTCTTCCAGACATCTTTGTTTGCTATCTGAATACACTTTAGTCTTTGTGTATATCACTGTATGTTACGACAGCCCTGTAATTGTTTGAATGCATTTTTGAAGAGTGTAACATCAGTTAATTTAATTGAAAGAACTTTCTTAGTTTATAACTGAATCAGTTCAAAAAGGGCACAAAGTTAACTTTATAACTGAAAAATGCAGGCCTTAAAGAAAGATCTGTCCCAGCACAGCCAGCATCACCAGAATCTGAGGAGACTGTCCAGCCTGCTGCAGAGTCCTATGTGGAATCAGGTAAGACCTTTCGTAAATCACAGGTGAAACAAAAGACATGAGGCTTAATTTGAATTATAATTCCATGTCATTAGCATGCAAACCCTTTTATAGATTTTGCGTTGCTTATCTACTAAAGTTTCTTTAACAGGAATCACTGTTTACAACTTTGTATAAATCACTGACCATGAAAAGTGTAAAATTTCATGGTTACCATTGTAGCCGTCTCACATCAGAATAGCTTTCTGACAATGTACAGTTGTGGTTTAGATACATTTCCAACTGTATATCCAACCAGAATAACAGCAGATTCTTCACCTTAAAAAAAACAAACAAAATCCCCTCGACAACTTTATTGACAACTCAATAAAGTACTTACTTTTCCACTAAAACCACTAGTATATAATAAATACAATAAATGGAGCTCCTACTGTTAAAAAAAATTTAAATATTTTTAAAGCCGTATACTATTAGTAGAATGCATTAGAATTAAGAGGGATTCAAGAAAAACTGTCACATTTCACATTTGTGATTTGCATTAGTGCTATTCAGAGAGTATAAGTTTTTTCCTGTTTATTGAAGAGGCTTACTCTGTATGATGTTTATGTGAACCTAATGCATAAACTTACTAATACAGAGCATATGGCCAGTGGAATCTATGGAATATAGGTTTTTGTTTTAAAAGACTTCCATTACTTTTCTTAGGATATCATTTTAAAAATATATCAAGTTAATATATGGTTTCCTGGTTGGGCTTTTTTGGTTTTTTTCTTTGGTTTGTGGGGGTTTTTTTGTGTGTATGTGTGTGGGTTTTGTTTTTGTGGGATCGTGTTTCATAACTGGTACCATTTTGGATCCTTATTTGAAAATGGAGCTGTTATCTGGTTTAGAGCTTTTTTTGTCAAATATGTCATTGTAGGGTTTCTCAATGTTACTTTCAGGACATTTATATGAAGACAATGCTTCGTACAATTTCCTATTATGTCCTAGGCTGGTGTATTAGATGCCAATCACTTGTCCATGAAACGAGTTTGTGATTTCTCTTGGCAATTCATAGCAGAATTGATATTGTAATATTAGTATCTATTTTCCCTGTTTATGAAGTTGACAAGACCCTACTTTTGCAACTCATATTTTGTTGTCAAATATTACCTGCTAGTGCTGCTGCCTAAATTCTAGGAACATAACGAATGAAAGTGTTAGGAAATTAATTCCTTAGAAGGGAGTTCTTGGTTTGAATGGTTGCCTGAAGTTGTTAGTACCCCTGGAAAAAATACATGTGCAAAAAGTTCAGTGGAGATACTTTCTTCCAGTTCATCTTCAGATGGATGAATCTGATGTGATTGTTGCAATACTTTCTATATTGGGAGAATATGCAAGACAAAATTGTTTTTCTAATTGTGAGAGTTGCAGAGGTTCAGCAGGTCAGTCTCTAGGGAACTTTATGAAAGGGATTAAGAACATTATGGAGCCTACTAAAAGCTGCAAGATTTGAATTAATGTTTAGATGTTGCCTTTTGCACTTACCTTCACTGCAATTTATAATCCTTTTAGAGCACAAGACTGCTGATGTAGAGTTGGAAGAGGAAATTCAATCTATTCTTCATGAAGCTCTCCATTCCCAGCCTGGTAATGCATTAACACTTAGAAATCACTGAAGAGTTTATAAATACTGCCACAAGCTAGAGGAATCTCAGAGTCTGGTTTTGGTATGCACTTAAAGTACTTTTGCCTACACAAAGCATTCAAATCAGCTCATTTGTCATTTTCAAGAAAATTCAAAAAGTTCAGTCACCAAATCCTGAACTTGTCTTCTTATCCAGACGTGTTTGGCAGCAGTAGCTCAAATCAGTCGTTTAACAAAAACTTACTCAAAATACTGTGTAGAGGGCAAGAATGGATAGAGCAGAGATGGCCTTCACTGTGAACAAAGAAGGGTCTGGCAAGTTTGGTTTATAATGCTGGACTGTGTAGATAAGGTGTCTGTCACTCCCCATTCCCTTTGGAGACTAGCTGGAAAACACAAAGGGTGTCCTGAAGACTGAATATTTGCTGGTAATAGAGTATACCAAAGAAAATTTATTCACTAACAATCTGCATTACTGATTAGGAGAGAGACATGAAGATGTAGATGAAGGTGTAAGTGACCGATGGCAAGTAAAGGAAGAAATACATGGAGAAACTTTTGAAGCTCCTGCAGCAGATGACACGCTCAGAGAATTTGAGAATGAAATACCAGAAGTGTATGAGACACCAGACTCAGTTCAGAAAGGTATCTGAATGACTGAATACATTTAACAAAAGAAAACCCAACCCAGACAAATGAAAATATGTCTCATTAAAACCTGGACTTGTAATTTCTACTTAAAATAGAGCCTCAGCAAGTGTCAACTACAGCATTATTTAGCAAATAAATATATTTTAAGTCAAAATGGGGTATTTTAATGCTATGTGTTTTGGCATCCAGGTAACCATATATTATTAATTACTACTCATCAGCTTTCAACGAAATTAATCTGTGCTCCAAATATGCTTATCTCTCCCCAATAGAAAGATGAATTTAATCATATAGAGTGGTTTCGAATGGTTTGGTTTAAAGATCACCTAGTTCCAACCCTTCTGCCATGGAGGACACCTTTCACTAGACCAGGTTACTCAAAGCCCCATCCAGGCTGGCCTTGCACACTTCTAGGGGTGAGGCATCCATGGCTTCTCTGGGCAACCTGTTCCAGTGCCTCACCACCAGTGACAGTGAAGAATTTTTTCTTTATATCCAATCTAAACCTGCCCCCTTTCAGTTTAAAGCCAAAACCCCTTGCCTTATCACTATGTGCCCTTGTAAAAAGTCCCTCTTCAGCTCTTTTGTAGGCCCCTTAAGATACTGAAAGGCTGCAATTAGGTCACATCAGAACAGTCTGTTCTCCAGGCTGAACCACAGTTCTCAGCCTTTTCTCATACCTCTGGAGAGGTGTTCCATGTCCAGTGTCTCATCTATCAGCACACTCAAGTGCTTCTTGGCATGGCTGCTCTCAATCTGTTCATCTTCTATCAGTAATACCTGTATGGAGTCTGCTTCTGGACCTTTTGGTTTATTAAATTCAATTTTAAAGTTTATTAACACAGTCTTTTCTAGACTTTATTCTCATTCTTCTTTCATTGAAATACGTCTCCCTAAGAGAGTGTTATGCATTAACTATATTTAAGACCAGCAAAGATGAAGACATTATATAAAGAAGATGCTCATATCTTGTCAGCTTGGGGTATTGACTAGATGCTAAAAATTGTACTGAAAATATTAAAGCAGAATCATATGATCTAAATCCAGCTAGGGGGAAATATTTCGGAGTGCTTTTTGTTTGTACTACTGAAAATTTTACCTCTCTCTTAATACCTCTTGATACCTTTTGAAAAAAAACATGTAATGGATGTCGTTTAAAAGTTTTGATTGCCGGAAGTGCACTGAGATTCTTTCTTCACACCCAAAGTAATCTTCAGTCTGGGTCTGTTATACCTCCTTGGTTTTGTATCTCTCTTACTCACCTACAGCGCAAGTCAAAGTAGGAGACTAGAGGAGAAATTCAAATTCCATTTACTTTACATCTTTGCAATTAAGAAGACAAAGTGAATATATTCTCCTTTCCTCCAATTTATTCAGAAATTTCTGGGGAGAGTCATCTTGATTTGAGGAAATATGTATAGAGTTTATTCATATATATGCATTCTCAATATTGTCTATAAATAAAATTGTACTTTTTTTTCAGTTGCTATACATATCTTGCTGCCATTAGGAGAAATTTGCTTAAAATTTCAGCTTAGAAGTATGACTGTTCTTACATAATAGTTGTTAGAGGGTTTGTGTTGTTTGTTGATTTTGAAATGTTAAAATTTGTGCAAACATATTTGTTTCTCAGATGCTGATCCTATGGTGGATGATGTTGGAGCAGTGGAATCTGAACCACATGAAATTCCAGGTATCATTTTGTTTTTCCAGACTCAGTAATAATGGTTTTCTGCCTCAATGTAACAAATTACATGAGAAAGAAAAATAGAAAAGGTTTGAGTGCTTAAGGAGTATATAACTTTGAAATTTTTTTTCTTCAATAATTAATTGTTACTGTCTTGGAGAATTTTACTTTGGCATGACTGTATCATACTTGCTATTGAAAGTCTTTATTACAAATAATAGGTGGCAGGTATGGAAACTTCACTTTCATTGCTGCAAAAACTTTTTATTTTTTATGTGTTTCTGGCTGTTGTGTATGATTGGGGACTTGGTAGGCAAGTGATATGTGGTTTTACAGTCTAAGAACGTGAGAATGAGATTTATTGCTTAAATTGTCTTTGTACAGTCTATAATACTTAGGTTCTTCTAGACTATTTTTCTTGTCATTAGGAGCATCCAGTTGTTTGTACCTTTCCTTCAGGACTGTTTTTTTCTTTGTGGCTGACTCTGCTATCAGAGAGTGAGTCAACACTAAGGACATAATTCTGAGCTACCCTTGTTCTGTCTTTCTGCACACCTTAATGCATCCTGAAAGCTTTTTGAAATTTGGCTTAGACTAATCCAATTACCTTATAGTCATCTTCATGTTATGCTTGATATCACATACAATAGCATTAGCTCATCTTTCCCGTTATGAAGAAGCATTAAGTGGATATTGCAGTTTCTCTACTGTCTGATAAGTATTTTCTTCAGCATTCTAACAATGTTAGTTTATAGTATGGGACAGTCTCTTGCATTTATGTTAAAAATTGTTTTATGTTTGGACTAGACTTCTTGTGTTTGATTCAGTGTTAGCTCTGGACCTTGCAATTGTGTTTGATGTCACAGATGTAACAGGAAAATAGTTTTATTTCTTCTATGCAGCTAAAACTGTTTATTTCAAATGATGTGGGAGATGGCTGGTTTAGAATCCAAGCTATTATACTTCCAAAGTAAAAGGATAAGGTACTGTATCATCAGTACTGTGTTTTCTCAGATGTGTCATAGTGAGTATATTAACAACATGGAAAAGAATTGTAGTTATAGAGGAAAATAATCCCCAGATTTAACTAGGTAATGAAAGGAAGTAAATTGCTCTAAATCTGAGATGCCGGAAGTGAAGTACGTATTTTGCAGGGTCGATTTCTGGTTCATATCTTGTCTTCTAAAGATCCATCACCAAGTGAGCCTTCTGCACATTAGTAAAGAAGCTACTGTACAAGTTTGAAAATAGAGGACGTTCTCAGTTTTTGTTCATACTAGAAAAATTATTAAAAAATATTGATGGAGACTAATGGCTCTCGTTGCTCTAGTTTTGCTACAGAGAGTATAGCAGAAGGCTAGAAGAGAGAGTGGCCCAGCACCTTCTGTTACATTGCCATGTGTCAAGTTGCAAGTATCAGTTTATAAAGTTTTAGCTTTTAATTTTTCAAGTAAGGAGCTGCATTTAGCCATTGAAAGGCTGATTATGGATGCAAGTTAAAACAATGAAATATTGAACATATTTCATATTTTTAATTTCGAGATATTTATTTGTTCATATTTAATTTACAGCTTTAGATGAGTATGTTGCAGATTTGGAAGAGAGAATAAGTGATCCAGACACTCCAGGTTTGTAAATTTTCATTGCTTCAAATGAAAATATAATCTCACTTTTTAGAATGTGCTACGAAATAATGTGTCATATTGACTATTTTATCACAGTTTTATTTTCAAATGGTTTTTAGATAGTTTCAAGTAACCCTGATTTTTAGGCCACTATGTTACCATTACATTTGTGAGCATAACACTCCATTAATTCAATCTACAAATACTTACATGAATATTTTGTTCTGTCAGGAGTTTCCCAGTCTAATCAATGGATTGATTATCCAACACCTACTTATATTCCTAACTTTAAGCCTAAACACAAATATGCATAAACGTATTGTTCTGTGTGTTTTATGGTGCAGTTCCTGGATGTGTTTTATAGGTCAACAGTCACTTCCAAATAAAACACTGTAGTAAGTCAGTATGATTATTTTTGTTATTTTTGAGCTGAATATGTGACCTTTCTAAGTTCTCTTTTGTTATTTCGCTGTCGCATCAAAATTCTGTTGGAATATAAAATATTAAATATTTCTATTTAAGGTGGTGCTGAGGTAATGCCAGAAGATTATATGGAACATTACACAGGTACAGTCCAAAGTCTTTTCTTTTTATAAAAAGTTCATTGAATTTTGTCCCAAAACCAAGACAATCACACACACACCAAAAAAAAAAAAAACCCCAACCAAAACAGACCACAAAAACACACAACACCCAAGACTTTGGTGCTCCTAGATAGTATTTTTTTGGAATGTAAGTTGAAAATGTAGACATAATAACTTTCTAAGGAAATGATGCTGAAACCTACATGAGTACTACTTCTCTGTAATGTCAGCCAAATAGTTTGAGGGTTGAATTTCCAGGAGAATGGATATTGGTACTTTAAATTGTATGAAAGTCTTCCTGTGGATAAAAAAGAATTTAAATGTGCCAGAGATATTGCAGTTAGTGTGATGTCAAGAAAAAAATAGTATCTCTAATTTTTTTTTAAAAGCAAGTAAGCCATAACAAGTAGATGCCAAAATTACACTGTAGAAGTTAGATGTGACTATAAATGATTTATTAATATTTTGATCCCAAACTATGGGTAATTTTTAGATGGCCTCATGAACTGCCTGCTGATACTGCTTTCTTTTTTAAGTCTGTCTTTTGATGCCAGAAAATCAATCAGGTTTTTTTACAGGATCTTTTAGAAATCTTCACCTTTGTGCTCTTACTAACTTTATAACAGTATGAACTACTATAGTTTCAAATATTTTATTGGGTCTGAATAAACTTGACACTGTATTGTATTATTTGTGCATCTTTATTTTCTTAAAATTCCATGAATTTTCCTACTAATTTTCTTTTTCTTTAAACAGAGGATAGAGTTCATGAAGATTATAGTGAAGACCAAGGTATGACCATTTCTGTATTTAGTGAAATTATAGTATCAAAATATTTCATTAATATGCAAGTGGAATTACTTAATTTTAAAATTTCCTGTGCTGTCGCATTACTTTGCAAGTTCTCAGTTAAGGTTTTTGGTTGTTGTCAGTTCAAACCCCCTGTGTTTGTAATCAATCAGTCAAACCAATCTTTTAACATTGGTCCTTGTGTAGAGTATGCATATGCATTATATTCCTATATTGGTCCTCTTTGCCATACTTTGTGCATATGTGGAATAAGAACGTCAAAGGCTTTGCCTGCCCTTTTCCTTGTGAAACCCTGGCCAGGTCAGCTGTGGTTTATTGCATCTGTTCAGCTCAGTATCACCTTGTCATCTTGTCTGCCACTACCTGTTCTTTGGGAATTACTCTTTTTTCGTTTGATTTGGTTGATGATTTGCTAATGATTACTGAGACCAAATCAGAAAGTGAATGAAAAGAATAGCAGTCACAGCCTTGAAACAAAGGTGTGTAGTTGTGACTCCTGCTGTGATATCCTTCTGGAGACTACTACACTTCAGAATAGTTAAACCTGTCTGTAAGGCACTCTTGTTTATTTCCCACATTTGTGTAACCTGAGCAAAGGACATGGTTTCTTAACTTCCAAATACTTGCAACAGAAAACCTTGGGGTTCATTCTTTGTTATCAGGAGGTAAATTCCAGCATCCATCTTTGAGATAGAAGTCAAAATTCCATTGAAATACTTTCAGTGGCCCAAAGGTGTATTTAGCCCTTAGCCTGTGTCTTTCTCAGTCTGCAGAAAATAATTATTTGCCTCAGTTATGGTGCCCTTGACAAAATGTCTCCGCATTAATAGGATAGAAAAGCAAGAGACTCTAGGTTTTTCCCAGGGCTTTTCTTTTACTTGCATTTCCAGGTGATAGTTATTTTATGATCAGTTCCTAATCAAGAATCACTTCTCTTGCTTCTCACACCTAGATAGGAAGAAGTGCAACTTCTGATCTTTCCTTTTCCTGCTCCTTCATATGTAATGGTAGCATGAACAGAAAATGCTTCCATGCCCTTGTGAAGAGACATCTGTATCTGCTTTTTGACTAAGTTGATCATGGAGGTTATGAAGTAAATTGCATGAGCTTTTTTAAAAATCAGTTCCAAAAGCATTTAATATTCTGCAGTCTCTTCTGGCACCCCAGCACAATAAGAGTGAATCACTGTGTTTTGTAAGTCATTCATGTGTTTCAGGAAGCAGTGGTTTCACATGCAGTTGCCTCTCTGTGCTGCAAGGAGATCTTAAATAGTATCAGATAAATCCCCCTACTCTTCCTTTATTCTTGCTAGTCCTCTGATTAGGATGATAAGGACAATAGGAACTTCCATTCTTTTTCTCAAAAGGAAATTCTAAGGTAGCATGTGACTGTCAAAAAAATTATTATTATTGGCTATTAAATTGCCAGGCTTCTTTATGCAGTAAATTATTCCCACAGTTCAACATAATCTATTGAAAACTGCTTTTCTCTTGATAGAAGTTCGCCTTTTCACAACATAATTTTACCTTGCTTTCAAGTTCCACCTTGAAGGCGTTCTGGTTGTGAGAGAAAGCACAGTGCGTCCTTTGTACTTTTCAGAGGAATTTCATTTCAGAGCTGCAGCCTGGAGCAGTGTAGAAGAAAAAGACCAGTCAGATGGGGCTGCCTTTCTGTCACACACCATTTTTTCCTTCTGAGTTTAGACTATAGAGTTTCAGGGCATGCTTGTGTTCATGTGCTAGACACCATTTTAGCAGTTGTACCTATTTTTCATCCCTGTTGCCTCTAGGCCCATCTTTCTTGTACCTTTTAACGTGGTTTTGGTTGGATTGAAAGTGGAACAGATTTACCTTGGTTTTGGAGAAGAATAATTTTGGCATAGTATTTCTGAAGTCAAAGAACAGTTGGAGGCCATTGTGGAGATCTGAAATTCTTTCTCTCAAATGTAAAGCTTGTGGTTTTGGCACAGGCTCCGAAACTGCAGTTGAATTCCACAAGAAGATTCACATTAAAGCCTTTTTATACACAATTGTCTGTGAAATCAACATAAGTATAAGCTTTGAGTCAATGTATCTTCCCCATCTCTATTTGATTTGTTTCCCTTCTTCTGGCAAGACCCTCTGGTGAAATATTTTCCCCAATCCTGGTGCTTTCTAGAGTTCTCAGAGCTGAAGACAGTGCCAAGATGATTGTTGGCCAGAGCAATCCAATTTCTTTTGTTGACTCTTGCTTTGTGTGGTTTGGTTCTTAATTCAGAACAGGAACTGTTCTAATAGGATTGCTGTAATCACATCACTGAGGTTATTGCTAGAGCTAAAAATTCTTGAAATAAGTGCCCACAGTGGATTGTGTAAATGGATTGATCACAGAACTTGGAATACAAGAACTCCATTATTGTACATAACTTGCAGTAGTTTTATGAAGAGCTTCCTACAGTTCGTCACCATGAAAGTAGAGAAAGAAAGCAAGTTTGAGATTTTCATTAGAAATAAACAGTTCTGGATGTTTTTTAAGGATATTCTGTAAGAACTTTTTTTCTAAGGAGTGTAGGGAGAGCCACGTGACCATTAGAACCATGTAAGATACAACAATAGTATAAAGGTGGGGAGTTTGTTTGGTTTTTTTCAAGTGTTATGTAAATAACCTTTTTCAAATGAGGATTAGTACCTGTTAGATAATGAAATTATCCAAAACACTGAATGAACTTCAAACGTATTTAGTTCTAAAACTCTCAGTAAGTGTATGTTGAAAATTCAGACAGTGGATAGCATTTTGTCCATCTTCAGACATTATTAAATATTGAATATTCTTAACCTTTTTCTTCTTTGGAATTACAAAAGTTTGCCTCTGCAAAGATTAAGGATGCAGGAGAATCGTAACAACTGTACAGAATGATAGAGTTATTGTAGTAATTATTTTCAACATTTCATCTGTGTGGTAGCAAGTCTTGAAATTTCAGCAATATGTATATATATGGTATTTTTTTTTTCATGTAGAATTTCTACTACAAGCTCCCAAAAGAGCTCGTATATCTGTTCAAGCCCCCAAACTAGGGAAGTTTTTTTAAGGACTTCACATTTATCACCAAATAAATGAACTGGATGTTTAACAACCAAATTTTTAGGATACTTTGTGTGTATCAGCCACCCAGGAACTTTTTTTTTTCTTTCCTTTCAGAGCCAAAACATGGAAAGCAGACTGAGGCTCAAGATACAGGTATATACCTATATATATAAGTGTTTTAGGCAAATTCGCATAAAAATCATAAACTTAATCTTGCTGTTTATATGTATTGAAGCACATAATCTGTGTGACCTTCAGTCAAGACATTGTCAGTTATGGCAAAGGTTCATTACAGTCTGTACTGTTCTAAAGTCAGGTTTTTAACTGTGAACTTAGAAACTTCCTTTTAATATGCCGTCCTTGAGGATTCATCTTTAAGGCCTCAGGTGACACAAAGTGGGGTATCTGAGGCTTTTAATGGACAGCTGGACCACAGTAATCACAGACACTTAACCTGCTTCTTGCAATGAGCCCTGCTCGTAATCTTGCAACCAGTGTGTAAGATCATTCAAAATATACCGGCTGGCTTTGATGCAGACTTCTTGCTGGTGCATTTGTCTAATTAGTAGAAGCAATTACAAATTATTTGTCTGCAGTATTCTCTCTGGGTTCTGTATGCTTTGTGGTTTTGAAATACCAGTTCCTTTGAGAGTCATCTCAGACGGGTGACTGAAAAAAACCCAGAATCATTTAGTTTAGAAGGAAGTCAAGAAGTTCTCTAGTGTAAATAAATTGTATCTGTTTTGTCACCTTTTTTATAATAATCTTAAGACGACAGTAAAATGAATTAAAAAGTGCCATATTAAGAGAAAACAGAAATAACTTATTTTTTCTGTAGAATCTGTAATTTAAATTGTAGAATTTCTTCACTGTCCTTCAGTAAGGAAATTAGGACTCACAAATGAATTGCATGTTTATCCAAATGAAAAGACTTTTAAAGTTTATAGGTTTGCAGATTTTTTGGTTGGTTTTCACTATGTCTAGTGGATGGAGTTGATGCTGTAAAAGATGAGAGAGGGAGTACTTGAATGTATTTAGAAAGAGTAAGAAGAGGTTTTAAAAACTCAGTTATTGTGTCATAATCCAAACAACAATTGTTGAAAAGGTACAATTTTGAAATAACTAGCTGATGAAGAGAACAGTTATTTAGTGAAACAGGAAAGAATATTTAAGATGTATTTTTTTCCCTGGAATTCGTTGTAGTGTCTGTTTGGTAATAGCAGGTGAACATGTGTATGTGCTAGCTGTGTTCTTTTGTGTAGTGTGTAAGTTCGTCACTTAAGGGCTTGATTTCATTATTTCCCTGAACTGAATGTGTTCTTAATTGTTGAGGACCTTCCAAAGGAGGTGAATGAAGCCACAGGGCCATGCGTGTATTTTGTAATTATGATCTTAGTGTTTTGATGAAATATATACATTTGAAAATTAGATGTTAAGAAAAAAGCAAGTTGATTATACACGTTTTCCTTTTTATACTTATAGAGGAAATTAATGAAGATTTTGATATTGCTAAAGACCTCTCAGGTATGAAATTTTATAGTTTGTAAAAACTTTTTTTCTTTCATTTATATTTGTTAATATAATTAAAAAAACAAACAAATGAAAAACACAGCAGAGAATAGAATTGCGGAACAGTTTGGGCTGGAAGGGATATTTAAAGATCATCTGGTTCAATCCCTCTGCCATGTCCAGGGACATCTTTCTCTCAGTCAGCTTGCTCAAAGCTCTGTGCAGCCTGACATTAAATACTTCCAGGGGTGGAGCATCCACTACTGCTCTGGGCAATCTGTTCCAGTGTCTCACTATACTCATCGTAAAAAGCTTTCCTCTTATGTCCAATCTCTGTCTACTCTCTTCCACTTTAAAATCCAATGCTACAGGCATCAGTAAAAAATCTGTCTTTCTTACAAGATCCCTTATTGAAAGGCTGCAATAAGGTCTCACTGGAGTCTTTTCTTCTCCAAGCTGAACAATCCCAAGTCTCTCAGCCTGCCTTCTTAGGAGAGGTGCTCCAGCCCTCTGATCATCTTCATGGACCTCATCTGAACCTGTTCTGACAGGTCCATGGCTGTCCTGTACTGAAAATTCCAGAGCTGGATGCAGCACTCCACGGGGGGGTCTCATGAGAGACTCCTCTTTAGATGCAGCCATGGATGCAGTTGGCCTTCTGGGCTGGGAGTGCCCACTTTTGGTTCATGTCCAGTGTTTTATCCACCAGAATACCCGAGTCATTCTCCACAGGAGTGCTCTCAAACCCTTCTTCCCCCAACATTCATTGATATTGGAGGTTGCCCTGACGCTGGTGCAGGACCTTGTACTTGGCCTTGTTGAACCTCATGACTTTTTTATGAAGTACTTATTCCATTGCTTAAACTAGAGCTCTGTGGTAATTTCCCACATTGCTGTTCAGAAAGATTACATTGTAAATTTTTGTTTGCTGTATTGTTCTTGAGGAATTTTAAATGAGTACTCTGTTAAATGTAATTTAAAGATATGCTCTAAGAAGTTAAAAATTTTGTTAAAGAAGTTTTTCTCAAACATGATGTTGATTGAGTCAGCTACAGCAAAGCGATCTAAGCAGCTTTGCCTGAGCACTGTGTGTAGGATTTGATGCTATATTTATTTAGATTTTCTGTTTGAAAAATGCATTCTTGCATAATTAAAAGGGGTAACATACACTGTTTCACTCAAACAAGAATTGTGACTAAAATCCTACAGTGTGTGCAGTAGAAGTCCTAGTTCTAGTAGCTAAACTTTTGGATGTGAAATGCATTCAGTACCCTTTTTCCTACTCTTCAGTTAACCAAACTGGTTAGTTTATAATTTAAGTCTTCCTCTTTGTTTGATACTAATTCAATTTGGTGGCTGCTGGGAATTAAAACAAAAATTAATTTGTTTTAATTAACTTGAAAGAATTTAATGTGAATAACTTTCAACACTTATTTTCTATCTAGGAGTAGAAAGTAAGCAAACAGAAGATGATGTGGCCATTGAACCAGAGGAATCAGGTTTGTATATTGTTTTCCATGCGTTTGCTACTTTAAAAAAATTAATAATTGAGAATGATAAATATTATGGAATGGAATTCTATGCTGCAGTAAAAATGTGTTCATAACTTTTTCTGCAGCTGTTTTCTTTCAAGGACAAACACATCTGTGTCTTTGGAATCTAGCATCTTGGGATTTTTAATGGCAGTATTTAATGGCTTGGAAAGCACTCTTCAGTTTTAGAAGCTGAGAGTGCTCCCAGTTCAGTAAAACTTATATCGATAAAAATAACCATATTTGGTCATGTGGTGAAACTGAACATTTCTTTTCTGTGCTCTGTTTCCTGCCAGCCAGTCAGGCGTGCATACTCAGAAAAAAGGGTATATGTAAGGAATAAAGTGGAATGTCCCCCCAGCTTTGAGCTCTTTATTTATGGGCTTCCCAAATCAGAGAATGTATTTCCCTCTCCTCAATTCTTCCTATTATCTACAGCCGGCATCCTGGCTATTGTGAAGTTTTTTCTGGTGAACCTGACTCCCTCCAAGCATAAACAGGGACTGTGTGGAGCCTTCAGTCTATTAGCGGTAATAGCACTAGGTGATGTGTGACATAAACATACATGTGGAAATAAAAATAATTGAATTTTGAAGTCAAGTATTTCACAGTTGCGGCGGGGAATATAATAGGTATATATGGATGTTTTCTAAGCCCATACTGTAGTAGCATGTGAAACTGTGGAATATGTGTACTTTGGATCATATAGTTTCAGAACTTTGAAGTATCATTTTTGAAATTGTGCAATCCTGCAATATACTCACTGGTCTACTTAAGTATGAGTCTTTCCCGTGGAAAAATTCAGCTGAGGAAGAAGTTTGCATCCCACTTCTGCTGAAGTAGTGTTACAGAGCAGTCTTGATAGGTCACTGCTTGGAATATAAGTGGAAAAAAAAGGAGGCTTTTTCTAAATAGTTAGGGAGCACTCCAGTTTGAATTATTTTTACATTTTTTATTTACAGAAAAACCTGTTAAAGCTGAAGATTATTCAAATGATGTTCAAGTGGGTAAGTCAATCTTGGGTGCATGGTTTTTTTCCTAAAAAAATGAAGCTGTAGCTACATGGAAATTAGTAATCAAATTACTTCGTGGAGAGGCATGGAGGGATACCATTATTGTCAAAGTTGCTTCATGGTTTAGAAGCAATAATTTTTTTGTTGTACTTGATAAATGCCAATGGTAGTTACTGGGTTTTATGAAAGCATTCCAAATAAACTGAGTAGTTTTAATTTAAAACTTAATTTTTAATGATTTCAGATAGAGCTGAATACTTTTGAAAGGGAAATACCACGGTTTCATGTCTTGATATATGTGTACGCTTCCTCTCTTCTTCTAGAGCAACTGTTGTGGACAATGATAGTGTTACTTCTCTGTGTGTCAGTCGGATCTGTTGGAGTCCGACTGTGGCACATTCTTTGGGCACTGGTCTGGAAACAGGGACTGTTTTGTCATGCCATCACATTTTTCTTGGCATAACTGATTTTAAGAACAAGAGCGCTTCCAGTTCTTCCATCTATTGCCTGACAGTACTAGACATAGCTTTTACCAAAAATGTTTTAGAGTAGTTAAGTGGCTTCTAAATTCAAGGACTGCATATTGTTACACTTCTTGGAGTTAACTATTAAAATTTACTACTTTGTTCGTTGTACCAAGCTAGTTGTGTTGAGTGAAACAGTTATATCTCAGGTCAGTACATTAGAGAAGCTGCAATTCAAGATCTCTGACAGCTGTGTTTTCATTTTGTGCTGATTAGCCTGACCACCTCTCTGTGTTAGTTAATCTTTGTACTATGCAGAAGGTCTTTCAACATGTGGTGCCCAGAGAGTTCTGGGTTGGTGGGGTTTTTTTCCTTACAGAATTTGTATTATGTTTTTAGTCATGCCAAAAGTGGCCAGAGAAGTGAAGAAAACACAGGAGGCTTTTGGTGGTTGTCCAGTACAGATTGGTTTAGTTCATGTTTGAGTTTGTATGCTGAACCAGAGCTGAGGTGGTTTGAAATGCTCATATTGGTGCATAACTGTTGTCTGCAAGGTCTTTCCAACCTGTTTATCACAACAGCCATGTGGTGTGTTGAAATGTTGGAAGCCATAGCTATTAATTAATAGATGCATTAGCTGAAAGTGTTTTGTTTCATAATGAGTATGAAGTACTCTTAACCAAAGCTTATAATCAGTGTAGGAACAAATAGCGGTTATCTTTGACAGCACGGGCAAGAAGTTCAGCAAAGGTAGTCTTCACTCAGTTTGTTTTGCATTAAGTTGGAACTGGAGAAAAGATGTTTTCTCTCAGAAAAGTTTGCTGTTTAAAGTTAAAATAACAAAAAGGTCCTTACAGAACTATTACAAAATTTCAACAGTAGATAATTCTACTGCGCAATGTCAGTTGAGGATATTGAGATGATTTTGTGACTTACATATACTATTTTAAAATTAAATTCAGAATAGAAGTGCCAGCTTGAAATCTTGGGGGTTTGGACCATATTTCTATCAATTTTGGTGTTGTAATTTATGGCTCAGTCTTGTGGCAGTAAATTAATTTTCCTACCTTCACAAAAAAAAATCTTAGGTGTTTTATATAGTAGTGATGGGTTTTGAAATACGCCGTTTCAAATCATAGCGTCGTTTAGGTTGGAAAAGACCCTTAAAGTCAAGTCCAGCTATAGACCTAACACTGCCAAGTCCACCACTAAACCATGTCACAAAGTGTCACATCTACACATCCATTAAATACCTCCAGGGTGGGGACTCCACCTCTTCCTTGGGCAGCCTTTTCCAATGCTTGACTCCCCTTTTAGGGAAGAAATTTTTCCGAACACCCAGTCTAAGCCTCCCCTGGTGCAACTGAAGTCTGCTTCCTTAAACTGTCTCTTGCTGCTTGGCAGAAGAGACTGACCCTCACCTGGCTACAACCTCGTTTCAGACATTTATGGAGAGTGGTAAGGTTCCTCCTGAGCCTCTTTGACTCCAGACTAAACAACCCCAGCTCTCTCAGCTGCTCCTTATGAGACTTCTCCTCCAGACCCACCCTCAGCTCTGTCCTTCTCTGGACGTGCTCCAGCACATCAGTGTCCTTCTTGCAGTGAGGAGCCCAAAACTGAACACAGGTTTCCAGATACAGCCTCACCAGTGCTGAGTAGAGGGGAATGATCACTCCTTTAATTGCAGATGTATTTGCAAATAAGATGGTGGAATTGAACCTAGTTATCCACTCTCCTTTTGTTGTATTGTGATGCTACAAGACTCCTTGCCATTTTCAAACACTGTTAGAATGACAAATAGCTTGTTCTGCTTTGAAATGGTATGTATTTCTGAATGAATATTTTAGATTTATTCTTTTTTCTTACCTGTGGTTGTTTTCAAAATTAGTGTAACATGCCATTGAAATCACAAGACTACCTTGACGTCTATCGTGGCATATCTTTTGGAAACACATAATAGCAGCAGCACTAGAAGGAATTAATTATTTTCTTTTTCCCTTCACAGGGAAAAAGTGAGAGAATCAATCAAAATGTGTTTTAAGACAGTTATTAAAGACACAAGTAATTATTAGATGTAGTACAAGATACCTGATCCTTTTTTTAGGAAGTAGAAAATGAAAATAATTTGATCAGCACAAAATCTGAGCCTGCACTAACTTAACAATCCTTATAATTTGTGTAGTTATGTGGGAACCACTCTGAAGGCAGAAGAACCAGTATTTCTAACTTTTTCTAAAATCTTACAGTTTCAGCGCATAAAGAAAAATTCAAGTAGCATCTTGGGAAACTGACAAAAGAAACATAGGGCATAAACTACTGGCAATGAATAAAAATTTTATTAAATTATTAGTTCTTCCTGCTATTAAGTGTATTTACTTGTCTTTTTTGAATGTGAATATTTCAGTTTGAAAGCAACATTACTCTAAAATTTTCCTCTCAGATTATGACATTCATGTTTACCAGGGTGTTTGTTTAATATCTTCTTTGTGATGGAGGATTCAGTATGCAGGATTTTGTTGTCAGAAGTCTTTCTGCTTTATTTATGTGACTTAATTTGGTCAGTTATTCAAACCTAATATTTCCTGTTCTTTGAGCAGTAATAAACATAACTTCAGGCAGCGTAAAAGAAATTCAGAAATCTCACTCTACATTCCTTATTCTTTGGTAGTTTAAATTCATGCAACTGCATTTGAAGCATGGTGGCACCAGTCTGTATCAGGTTTGGAGCAGTTGTTTAGTTTTTTGGAAAGAAAACAGGACGTAGCTCAGAGGTTGAATTTAGCTGTGAGGAACATTCTCACATCACCAGGGAAGAAGAGACTGGGCGTGGGATTTGAATATGCTGGAGTGCAAGTCAAAAGTATTTTGCTGGCTTCAGGGCACATCACAAAAAAGGTCAAACTAGTCGAGTATATCTTTAGGTGTCTGTAAGTACTGTTTTCCAATTCTCTGAGTTTACTTCTGGAATTATTGGCAGTATTCTTTTGTAGGCTTCTTTAGCTGCAGTTATAATCTGCATTTTTATAAACTAACGGACTTGGGTGGTATAATAAATTAGCTTGAAATATTACTGATTCAGGTTTTCTGGCTAATCCTGCTTTACACTTGCACATAAATTGCAGTGGTTGTGATAGAGTGGTAGTAGTTGGACACATATTTTAAGGGAGACATTGCGGGTTTAGGAGATACCATTACTCTCTGTATTTGGATTTTGATCCCTCTTGTATATGTTTAGATTTAAAGTATCTACAAGTTGTGCCACTCCTCCCCTTTGCTTTGTATCCTTGACATTTTTATAACCCTACATTTATTTTACCAACTCCTAAAATCCCTTATTTATAGAGGATATTCCCCTTTGGAACTTTGACCCTTCCTCATTCCCTGGCTCCTCTTTTCCATTTGTCTTTGACTTTAACAAATAAAACCCAAAATCAAACCAACACAAAAAAAACCAAACAAAAAACAAAATCAAAATGTTTAAATGGATTTGTGGCATGGCCTAGATATCCTTTACAAGGTAAATGAAGTGCCATATGATAATAAAAAATTTACTGCCTAGAAAAATATTTGAAAGTTTGTTTCCCACCTTATACAGCAACTTTGTGTATATTTATTAAGGTAGCTCTTAGAAACTATAGCTTTTTCATATTAACTAGTCTGATACAAAGTTGCATTTTTTAGCATTTTAGATTTTTTTGTTGTTGTTTTAGAGGAAGTTGTGTTTTGGTTGGTCCTTTAATATAGATTTCCCCTTATTTTTTCAGATACTTAAAGCTTCAAAAGAAAAGTCCCTACATCAGGAGGACCAGTCCTAACCATACGCTACAAAAGGGGAGCAGATGGTTGTAATAGACCTTATGATGTAATTACCAAGCAGTTCAGGGTTTGGGGAATGAACACTAAGATGTTGTAAATGGGTTTTAGCCAACTGTCATTTTAGTAAGCATTTTTAACACTTGGATGTTTAGTTTACATTCTTGTCTGATATTTTTTTTTCCTTGGTCAAGTTTAGTGAATTCATTATTTTTCTTCTGTGTTTGTGACAGAGTTACAGCTTAGAGCTGCATTTCATGTACTGTTTAAGCAATTGTTAATATTCTATTTATAACGTAGCAGCAAGTACATTTTTTTTCAGATTTTAATATATATCTTTTGTTGTGGATTCATGCAGTATGTACAGAGCAGTTTGATCAAATGAAACATATGATGTTACGAATTTTTAAATGTTTCATAACTGCTGATATAGCATACAGCCTAATTTTATTTTATTTAAAAACACTAATCAGGCACACACTATGCTGTGAAGTTTGACTTATATGTCTTTGCACTGATGTTATGTCAACAGTTAACTACATGAATTTCAGGTGATTTTTTAAATACCCTAAAAAGATATGAAATGTGTGATTAATTTATACTAGTAAAAGGTCAGATTACAAAATTACAGTTTTCAAAAACCTTTTATGTATGAATTATCACTCTTTATTTATGCCCATTTGATTTTTCAAGCAAAAATGTCTAGAGACTAGATGCTAGCCTTGCAGGGAGTCAGTGGAGATTGCAACAAACACTGAGTTGCTGGAATCAGGTTGAATTCAGTAAAATTATTCCATTTTGGTTTTCTTACCAAGATAGTGATCTCAAAGCTGGGTTTGATAGGCTTTATGTTCAGTAAATTATTTTAAAAGTCAGATTTGCACCAAAACTTGATTTGCAAATTTTATTAAAAAAAAAAAAGCTTTGGAAATTCAACCTTAAGAAAAATACGATGTCAAAATCTAAGGCGTACAGTTATGAATGCTCTTAAAAATGGTACATCTGAAATTTAGGTACTGTGAGTGATTTAGACTTTTAATATAACAGGTGTGCTTTTTACCTGTTCTGTGCTGCTGTTCCACAATTACAAAGACATATTTTATTCTTTGATATTTTGCATGTGTTCCTTTTTGGCTCAGGAATAATTGCTGTGATTTTAGGAAGTTGCCAAGCCTGTTACAGGAGCTTAGGAGAAATAAAATAAGATGAATTTATATAAAGAGAAATCAATTTGGTAACCCTAACAGTTGGTTGCCTTTTGGTTTACAGGGAGACTTTCAATTTCTGTAACACTGTTTTGAAGCTAGGGTTTTAAATGCTTACATTTGTAGTGAAAGGGGCATCATATATGCTTGCCCTTTTTTTTGGGTTTGGGATGTCAGTAAGACTCCACATGATTGTTACATCTGGTCAACAAATACAGATGTCCCAAAGTGGTTTCTTTGGACTTTTCAGGAAAGCAATAATACTCGTAGACTGTGATGTGTTTTGGGATGGGATATTCTAGTAAAATTACCTGTGATTGTGAATTGCAGAGCAATAATTTTTACAAAGCCATATTTTGTGAGGAATCTTGGGAATTATTTTAGGATGGTGAATGGACGACTTTTTATATAACAGTCGCAGCCTATTTGTAGAATTATGGGACTGTGAGAGTATATTATGCTGTGATTGAATTTTAAGTATTTTGTAACTGGGTATGTGATTTTACGTGCTTCATGTTTACAAAAATATGCCAAGCTGAGCAAGGTCAAGTGGACTATTAAAAATATGTATATTTAATCCATTTTAATGTTTGGCTGCAATAAAACACAGAAGAATATCTTTGTCTTTCTAGTGTCATTATTTATTCCCAAATGTGGTAGATGTTAGCTATAGGGATAAATATTTGACTCAGCCACTAATTAATATTATTTTTTAGACTGTGAATTTGAATATTAAAATATATATTTGAAAGTATTATTTACAAGGAGGAAGTAGCAAGTAAAATAAATTAATTTTATTTCTGGCTGGTGTTATGTAAAGGAAATGGGCAGTACACTGAAGTCTGTGTTTTCTATAATTGTGTTGTGATTGTCCTTTTGGAGTACTAACATTCTGCAACCGGTTTGGCCTGAATTTTTCTCATGAATTATCTTTTCTGTTTGTAATTTAAAATGGATGAGATAGCACTCTTCAACAAACACAAATGTGTGGTGAAAGTGATATACCTACTTTTCATACAGAATGTTATGGTTATGGTCCATAGTTTAAATCAGACATCTAGTAAGGTCCATGCACTTCTGTGAAAGCAAAAATCTTCCTTGACCTTTTCAGTTTTCAAACACCTCCATAGCTTTAATGATCTGGTATTGCTGAATAGTAGTTTAAGAAAGTCAGAAGATTACCTTTTTCTTTCTATTTTCACACTGCTACATAGCCTCTTGTTATATGTCAGTGAATCTATGAAATCTTGGATTCAGCTGCTTTTTTTGGAAATCACAGGAAGAAATACCAGTAAGCAAAGAGTAGAATACTAAAGTTGTATTTTAATACTGACAATTTACTACAATTTAAGTGACTTTCTAACATTCTCTGTAACTGAAAAGGTACCATACCACAGCACTTCTTTCTAAGAAGTAAAGAAAATGGCTAAGATTTGATACAGGAAAGATACTGAAAAATGTAGTGATTTTACTGAACATCATTTGTAATTTTACATGTTTCAAAAATTATGTATCTGTAAATAAATTGTATTGTACATTCATAGTGTTGATTGAGATTCATGTAAAATCTACAAGGTCTGAAACACATTTTTAATTGTGGCTTGGGTCATTCTCGTATGCCATCAAATATTTAGTTGTATTGTAATATGAAAAATAAATTTATTCTTCCTGGTAGAAGACTTCTTGGGAATCCCTGGTGCATTCATTATATAGTGAAAACAGTCCTAACCTATAGAGGTCAGCTGAAGCTGTTTTGTCAGTGATTTTCATCTTGATTTTTTGCTGGAAATGAAGAAATAGAGTAAAGGATGGGAATGGTTTGAAGAGCTAAGATTTTTTTTTTTCTTGTTTGCTTGAGCTACAATTGGTTTAAGTAGATAAAAAAATAGTCTCAAGATTTATTATCGTATCCCTGTCTTTGAGAGAGCACATTTTTAAGCCTTTGTCAGAAGTAGTGTAATTAAAACCTTTTGCACCATTGAAATATTCTAGGGATCAGTGTGGAAGGAACAAAGCAGTATGTGCTGAATATGATACTGAAGTGAATTCTTAGTGAAGTGTGGTGAGACCTTCAGAGCTAACAAGATCAAGTTGTGATGAATTTCAAAAGCAGCTACCTAGAAGGAGAAGCTGAAGTATTTGAAGATTGTTGGAGAGGTTTTGGTATAGTCAATGGCAACTAATTTGGCAGAATACTGACTGAAAAAAGTCTGAGAGCTTGGAGAACTGATTCTAGTGCATAAATAGGTATAGAGAGCTGTAGGTTATGTGTTGCATGGGTCTCAGGAATAAAGAAATGTGAAGCCAGACAAGAAGTGGGAGATAGGAGCAGGCTTTAGAGTGAGGAGGTCATACATTGTTCTTCCTGTGATGGCAGAGAAGTTGCAGAAATAACATCAATGTCCAAGATGCGTGGAAGGTGGTTATCAAATGAGCTAGAATGAAGTAGAGAGAAGAGGCCAGGTGAGAATCTCAAGTGTTGCTGGTAAAGGAGAGGATTTTCCACCCAGGGAAAACGGGTGGCTAACTAGCATGATGTGTCATGGTAATGGGAAGTGGTAAAAATAGACATATGGGTATATAAACCAGTTTGTGTGAAAACTGTAAAAATAAAGTATTATTCTGGGGCTGCATTATTGCTCTTTTTAAAATGTAGTGTTGTGGATGACATACAGCCATTTTATTGATAGTGTGATATGTGTAAAAAAATACAGAAGCCAGAGTTTTAGGAAGTACTGCACAATGCTTTCATTAATATACTGCTACAGTAATAATTATCCCTAGTATGTAATTGACTCTATAGATCTTTTGTCCTTTCTTTCAATTTAATTGACAATCTAGATTTCCTGATGTAATTGAAGAGGTGAATGACTTTCAGCATGACCATATTTATTTAATTTACCATATGATCAAGTTAATGCTCATTCTGCCTTGTACTGGATATAAATTAGAGTTATAGTGTCCATATATTCAGTAATAGCAGTTTTCAGCCTATAGTAAAGGGTGAAATTAGAATGATAAAAAATTTGATTTCATGTGTGTGCATAATCTAGTTTCTTAATGAAAAAATACAGTGTTTTCCAGCATTTTTAAATGTTATATTCACACTATAATGCGTCTGAGCAGTCAGTTTAAAAAACAGTGAAGACTGAGTGTTCTGACAAGGTGTGTCTAAATTACTTGGAAATTATATAAAATGTTTTTTATATAAATAAGAATACCTCAAAATTAAACAGTATATGTTAAAGAGGACAGTCACTAGCTAAAAAGGCAACAGACTTCCCTGTTTAGTCTCTAAGTTTATTAGGAGGAAATATTGGAAGGTTATTGGGAAAAAAATGGAATTGGAAACAGAATAACAATGTTACTATTGTGAGGCAAGATGCTTTATATGTTATAGGGTGGGGAAGGATCATAAAGTGTTTTGAGGGGGGAAAGAGATCTTTATGTATCTACCACCTTCATGAAATACACATTCATCATTTTTCTACAGGATTTGGTTTGCCTTTGCTACAAACTGTCTAAATGCTTAGTGAACATCTACCTCTGCCATCATATGTTTGCGAAACACCTGTTAGATTATTGTAAAAGTTGAAGAAAGGCAAAAGCTTCCAAGTGCCCAAGTCACTTCTGAAAATGAGGCTTAGGTTGCCAGTTGATTTTGGTTTTCACATTTTAATGAAATGTATGTATTAAGCTAGTGTTCCCAATAGCTTTTAATTAATGAACAGATATTCTTTCCTGCAAAATAGCTTGCACACTTGTAAGTGTATATCAACAAAATATATTAAATATCTAAAGGGGAAATTCTGGAAAAGTTTTGTGATGGAAGCAATAAGGTAATATTTGAAGCATCTGCAGGGAAAGACCTTTTAGGTAACTATATAGTTCAGAAAATAATCTATGGTTATTTTAAAACATAAAAATGAAACAAAATGTCCTGTTGACTCAGTTATGTTTTGAGTATAAATTTTAATTTTCTTGTATCTCTTTCTTATCATAAAATGTTAACATAAATTTATTTCAATGAAATTATATTTTTAATGTTCTAGGGAAAAGTGAAAACGAAACTGAACAAGACAAAACGGAAAAAGGTAAGTCTGAAAGTAACATTCTGTTCTGAAATTCAAAACTATGCTTTCTGGGAGGATCGATTTAGATCAGATTAAAGAGTAGTGAAGCTTAGCTCCTGTACGTCTTATGTAGATAAACTACAGTTGAATAAACATCCAGAGAGCATGTGCTTTTGTAGGCGAACATTTGGTTGTTTCCAAGGCTGTACCCGTGTCAATCTTACCTGGTCACAGAGCAGAATGGTAGAATCGTTTAGGTTGGAAAAGACCTTTAAGGTTACGAAGTCCAGCTTGTAACCTGACACTGAACCATGTCCCTAAGTANCACTCCCAGCTCCCTCATCATACTTGTGCTCCAGACCCTTCACCAGCGTCTTTGCTGTTCTCTGGACTCACTCCAGCCCCTCAATGTCTTTCTTGTAGTGAGGGGCCCGAAACTGAACATGGGATTTGAGTGCAGCCTCACCAGTGCTGAGTACAGGGGGACAATCACTGCCCTGGTCCTGGTGGCCACGCTATTGCTGATCCAAGGCAGGATGCCATTGGCCTTCTTGGCCACCTGGGCACAGGCTGGCTCGTGTTCAGCCAGCTGTTGACCAGCACCCCCAGGTGCTTTTCTGAAGCGCAGCTTTCCAGCCACTCTTCCCCAAGCGTGTAGCATTGCACTGAGTCATGGGGGTGGTTGTGACAACTCCTACTGTTTCAGGACTAAAATGTTCGCTATCACACTCCTAGTTTAGTATTCTGGAGGTCGGAGTTTCACCAAGCTCCTTCTGCACCTGAAGGCAAGAGGCAACCTGGGCTGCCTGGCCCCTGGAGCTGGGCTCAGCACTGCCAGCTGTGCTAAGTGTGAAGAGACAGGTGATGTGCAGATCAGTCCTTGTTGACACCATGATTACCTAGTCTAGCTTAGTTTAGGCAGGAAGATGCACACAGATTAGATGGAAAAGAGGTGAGGTTTTGCTGAAGAACACTGTGAAATCTGCTCTCCCTACAATGACATTTGTTCTGGCCCCATGTGTTTCCTGGCCCCAAGCACAAAGCTTGCACAGCTTCCTTCACTGGGCTTCATGGCTGGTTGCTGACAATGCCCAGAAACCTCTGGGCCTGTGCCAAGGCATTCAGTGGCTCTACTCCTTTTTCATTCTGTTTCCATTTTCTGTTATTTTATATTTGAGTACTTAGGAATGCTGCTTTCCCAATATTTTGGTACAGTTTATTTGGTTTGGTTTTGTATATTGGTATTTTAAACATAACTTTCTAGGACTGACAAACTTTAAACATTTTATTTAAGTATTAAATATTTCACATGTAAGCATTACATATAAAAAGTAAAAAAACCAACCAAAACAACTTGGAAAGCTTGGCAATTATGCCTACATTTCCATTTATTGGCAGGGAATATCTTACTGCAATGAACTTACATACTTGATAGTAGGAGAAAACTCACCATTATGTTCTGTTTTTATTGACCTGTTAGAACAGTATAATAAAATGACATACAAGAGCTATCCAGTATGGGTAAAAAGCAGTCACAGGTAAAAATGCCATCTTGTGTAAGAAACTTACTATTATGCAACATTATGCATCAGAGCCTGTATGAGAACTTGAGGACATGAAAGTATGACAAAGTGGAGCTACTTTCCTTTTCTACCCTAAGTGCTCTGTGGTTTTGTTTCTTTTTAAACAGCAAATAAATAAATGCCACTGCAGATTATAGGATTTCTATCAGGTGGAAAAAGGGATGGTTTTGTTTTCCAGGTTAAATTGGTAAAATTTTGCATCCTACAGGGAAAAGGAACCCTGGATTTTTTTTTTTTTTAAATGAACAATGTTTGTAGCTACACTGCTTGTGTGATTTTCATACAAGTTGAATTTTGTTGAACTTTTTTCATAGTTTGAACTGTTTTAAGTTTCCGCTTTCAATAAAAGTGGGTAGCTATTGGTGTCCTAGTCACAGGAAGTGGTATAAGGTACTATTGATTTGGTTTATTTTGAATTACTCTAATAAGATGCAGCAATAAATTGATGAGAGATGTATTATAAAATATTATATTATACTGTGACTGGTATATGTAGAGTGGTATATGTAGAAAACTTGGAAATCTAAGGAGTCGAGAATTTGAAAATTCATGTTTGGCTTGGGTTTAGGGTTTGTATCTGATTCTGACAGTGCATTCTGATGTGCAAGCCTGCATTTCTTTTGTGGTATTTGGACATACAAGCTCCAAAGAGCCTTCTGTGCAGAAAGTATTCATGGCTTTGAGTAGCTCTTACAACATTTATATTTTTGACTGCTGCAGCCTTCATAGTACTAGATTAGCAAAGTGTCCTAATAATTATGTAAATTTCAGTATTCGACAGTATTTCATCAAGTTTATTAGCAGTCTTACAGAAAATTCTTTGGTATGAACAAAATTCCCCTCTGGAAAGTCCTCTAAAGTAACAAAAATGAAAATAATCTTGTTTCTAACATACAGTTGCTTCAAGGTTTCTCTGTTATATTTAATTGAGGTGGACTCTTTGTCTTCTTCATAAGGAGGAAATGAGACTTTATATTTAAACAAGTAATTGAAATGGGATGGTTATTCCACGTGAATCTGAGAAATAATTCTTTAAAAGGTTTCACAGGTAGTACAATGCAGGACATAAATGCCACATCCATAAGGTGTCTTTCAATCTGAGGGGGTTTTTGTTGTTTTTGATCACACAGACTAAAAAAAAATTTAAGTAAGAAGCCTAATTTTTCTACTTTGATTTATATTGGACATATATTAAATATTGATTTATATTGGTGAACACATAAAAACTGAAAAAATAATTTTCGGGTATGAACACATTTGTTTCATACAGTGAACTTCAGCATAGGTACTATTATTATAAATAATAATTTTCCCTTTTCAAAACTGATAAAGCATGACATTCAGTAAAAATGAATGCTATTTGGCTGGGACACTCAGTTGTATTGCATTAGGGACAGAAGTTCAAGGAAGCCAGGCTTAGGACAATGTCATTCCTCAAGTGGCCCTGCCACTTGGTATCGTTTTGGAACCACAGCATTCACCACTGTTTACTCTAGGTATTTATATTTGAAGATATGTAGGAATGCACTGTGA
Source organism: Oreocharis arfaki (assembly GCA_013398015.1). Lineage (NCBI taxonomy): Eukaryota > Metazoa > Chordata > Aves > Passeriformes > Paramythiidae > Oreocharis > Oreocharis arfaki. The sequence goes on along the minus strand of VZRR01004497.1, from coordinate 462,905 downwards.
TACCAGTAGAGATTTCATCTGAGGAGGCCAAAGTGCTGTTCTTCTAACCCCTAAATGTAGGGGTTTGCTTCAGGGTAAGATCAGTTACCCCCTAAATTCCATTGGGAACCTTCACCAGAGCTCTGTTGGAGAAAGAACTTTCACAGTGAGCTCACCTCCAGCATTGTCACCTCAAGTTAGGTGGACCGAGTTCCACCCTAGCAACCTCTACTTATAAGAGTATACAGTAGTACCTGTTGATTTGCAAATTTGATACAGGCTACAGTTAAATATCTGTGAGCTGTGTGCAGAATGACCAACACAGAAGTGTCGTTGTCAAAGTCCAAAACTGCTGCATAACACCATTCTGAACTACATATATAGGACATTAGAATATTGCAGTGTATTTTTGCATAGAAAGTCAATGCAGAAATTTCTTTCTGGTCTTGTCAAAGGATTGCTTGAGTCTTGCATTTGAGTGAAGCCAAAAGTCTTAATGGTGAAAGAGAGGTGAATGATGGAAATACATGCCAAAAATAAAATTATCATTCGGCAGTTGTTTCTTATGATCAACATCCAACCAACCAGCCAACAATAATTTCATACAGAATGCCCTATAGAATACTTTTTACTGCAAGGGAAATTGTTCTGGAATAACTGCAGCTAAAGATTTATTATGGTCATTAGATTCCAGCTTTATTAGTCCCTAAAATGCCTCAGTTTTTATTGTCTGATTACTTTCCCAGATAAGTTGATTATAGTGGTTTTGCCTGTTCTACCAGTGCAGTTTAGAGAGATCTTTTAATTATTGTAGTGCTCCTGGCTTTAAATCGTCTAGATGCAGTTACTTGGTTTTATACCTTCTAAGTTATCATTTATAGAAGCCCATAAACCAAGTAGATCACTTACACTCTCTGTATCTCACCTAATGATCTTCCCAAACAACAGGACAATGACAGGAGTTTTTCATCATCATCAAATTCTCATTCAAGTGCCCACTGAGAGGCAGAACAATTTCGAAAACTAATTTGAGTAATGATATGGGGCTAGTATCAGGAGGGAGGAAAATTACTTGAGCAGATTTTGAATTCCAAGTAGAAGTCTGCTAATACATTTGTATGTTCCTCAGAATATAGTTGAAGCTTTGACACTTGGCCTGGGAAGGTGTAGTATTGGTGGTGAGTGGCAAAGGGAATTAGTAAAACAAGAGGTCATGAGATTAGTTGGAAAACAACTAGGGACCATGATCATCGGTATGTACTTGCCATTGTCCCCCACTCAGAAGTTGCCATTCACAGGTTGCCAAGAGCATTATTACTGAACTTGTATCACAGCAGGGATGAGAGGGTGTTTGGAAAACAAAGCCTATGATCCCCCCTGGAAATTGCTTCCTTAGTTTTTCAGAGTTTAAGACAGAGAACTGACAGGAGAAGCCTTTGCTGCGAGTGGCTTAAGAGACTGCATCATGTGAAGGGGTTTTTATTTTAGATTAGCTTTAGAGATAGCGTAACATAAGGAGACATAACTAGTTATAGCCTCCACAGTTCAATAATTATAACTGTTATTAAAAGTTTTTTTAAGATTTGAATAATAGAATTATAGAATAGTTTGGGTTGAAAAGGACCTTTAAAGGCCGTTTTATCCCACCCCTACCTTGAGCTCATTCAATTTTCTGGCTAGCCGTAAGCACATCGTACAGTCAGTGCAGCAGGATTGTTCCAGTGTACTTTTCAATTCAAAAACTGGGGACCATGTGTCCTCAAGGTGGCTGTAAAGACCAGCCTTTATCTTTAATCAGTTATACCTTATAAAGTAATTAAAACTGGAGTCCTAACTCCTCTCTGTTTTGCATGTGAGTAATAGCAGATGTAAGATCAAGGAAGCCACCAGGAATGCTCCCTTAATATTGTAATGACAATACAAATGAATCAGTAAGTGAATGAAGAAATCTAATTGCAAGAACTGAACTGCATTTATAAGGTGGTTTGTTAGATAGGGAGTAGAGTCTTTCCATCCTCACATTTTCCCCCGAAGTCCACAGAGAGATTGTAACGTTATTGTCTCGCCATTTCTGAGGAACTAGAAATTTCATTAGAAGACATGTTTAACAAGAAATACTTATGCTAATATGTAATATAGACTCTCATAATCACAGAGCAGGCCCCTCTCAATTGACTGTAAATCCTACAGCATTAGTTTCCAAACACTGAAGCAAGGCTTTATCCTGTGTGGAAGGCAACCTTCCCCCCAAAACTCCAAGTTAGACCAGCCAGGCTGTCAGTCATCGCTCTCAGTGAACAGGCCAGGTTCAAAATGTCAGCTTCAGCACCAGAGGTAAGCCTGCCCTCCCACCCCACCAGCTTTCCTAAGCTCTGAACGTAAGAAAGGGAACAGAAGGCTTAGGAAGGGAATCATTAGTACTAAGACCAAAAGAGGGAGGAGGAGAAAAGGGCAGCACGATTGGGTGGAAAACTGCCTGAGCTAGTCTCAGTTCAGATTTCCTCCTGGCCATGGTTGCACATCAGCTAGCAAGCTCTCTGTTTGCAGTGTCCTTCCTGGCATGTCTGGGGGGTCAGAATAAAGTCACAGAATTGTAGAATATCTTCTCTCAGTATTTACAAGGCACAGGAGTGAGAGATTATTTAAGTGTATGGAAGTGCATACTGGTTTTTAGATACAAACACTAATTTTTCTGGAAGTTTGAATAGCAGCATGATGCTATCATCTACTGACTTTGCTCAGGAAGAAAACTGTATATGTATCCTTTGATCGGAGGCTCAGAGTATGCCAGCAAGGACAGAACAGTTCATGCTGTGTGTTGTGGTAAAGATAACCCATCTTTTAAATTACCTTTTCAGAAAACAAGAAGTTGAAGCCTTTAGAAAATACCTTCGCTCATTTAAAAGTTGCTATCTGTTGAAATGCCCAGTGTGTGGCATGTCTCTAGGATAAAAAAAGTGTGTTAATTGTGAAAGATAACCATAATAGTATTCAATATTTTTGTCCAATTCTGGCTAATTATGTTAATTGTTTTGATGTACCAGGCTGATATCTACTCAGGCAGGTCATCAGTGTTTTCTCTTTTAGGAGAATGAGATTTTCCTCAGCCTGGATGATGGTGTTATATTTCAGATGAAAATGTGAGATGGAGAGATTTCACACACACACCCCTTCCCTCTTCTCTGGAGGCTAGAGAGGATTCATTTACTCCATTATAGAAGTAGTATTCCTTAGTTATATAGTTAGTTATAGGAACTATAGTTCCTATAGTTATTTGTGACGTTTCTACAATTGCTCTACGACATTTCTCTATTGCTTTGGACTTAGGGGTCATATGTAATCAATTTTTTTGCCATGTACTAGCTATCACTTTTTGTTTTCCTTGTTACTCTGTATAATTGGTTCAGATGCACTTACTGCTTTAACATAATGGTCTACTTGGCATTTTATACCGATGTCAAACTTGGGGTTCTGCTCAGTTACTCAGGAATTCACAGGCGTTTGATCATTTGAGGACGTTTGTCTAGAAATTCTAGAAGAGTCTTAATTCCTTGATTATTGTATCTTCAGGCAGCTTTTCACATTAAAAGCTGTCAAGTATCAAAAAATATAATTCTGTGAATAAATCAACAGTTTGCAAAATTATTTTTCTGATCTGATATGGACAGTTACTTAAGGTAAAAAGATCTGCTTCAGATGAAGATTTACAGAACTTGATTTTTTGAATGTTATTAGTATTTTATCTTCACAGAAAAAGCTATTGATAGCAGTCGTAATTGAGGTTGCTTTCCATCTCAAGACAGTGTTTCTAATCACTTACGGTTTTTCTGAAGTTGTAGGACTGAGGTGAAATTTTGCATTGGGAAAAGTTTTGGAGCTTCAGTATTTTATTACTGGCCTAGGGCTAGGAGCAATCTCAGCTGCTGTGACGATGGGCACAGTGAGCTGCTGTGGGAGCTTTTTTGGTTGTTGAATGAGAGAATGGAAGTTACCTGTGTAATTGCAGTGTTGCACTAAAGCACATTGACTTATAACAGTATATTACAGGAATTGTAGAACACATGACTGACTAGGTGGGGCCCTAAAGCTTACTTTGTCTCTAGTTGACCGAAGGCTGTATCAGCTGCGTGCATTGTTCCTGGCACATGCTTATACATCTTGTTCCTGCAAATTTTCAGTAATTAGAATTCCACAACTGCCCTCAGCAGCCTGCTCTGCTGTGCTTGCTCAGAGATAGTAGTTCCAGATGTTCAAGCCAAATTTTCTGTTATAGCCATTTTAAGCCTTCTCTTCCTTATCCTATGATGATACAGAAAGTAATTTATTCTTTTCATCTCTGTAGCTACGTTTTACCTAGCAGTGTGTACCCCTCTTCCCATGGCAAGCTCTTTATTACTGCCTTTTTACCCTTTGTTCTTGCTTGTTGTTGCTCCCATCCCCACCCCAATTAAAGACAAAATATTTTTAAACCATTTTCCAAGAGTGATTCAATTATGTTTAACAATTTGGTTACTTTTTCTTAATTTTTGATGTGATTCTCTTGTGGTCTGATGAGTATCTAGCAGTGTGTTCATTATCATTCAAAAAGAATTTCTCCATCTCTTGTAGGAGTAAGACTGTCACTACTTCTGGTGATGACAAGGTGCTTTTTGAAATAAAACCAAAATATGCCTGGTATTGTAGTTTTCATATGCCAAAACAGTTATATGAAATATTTCATAACTTTCATTGGATGATATGACAGTCTATTAAGTTTACTGCACATTTAATTTACTACGTTGCTACTTCTGAAATATTCTTCTTCCATTTTTTTTCAAATTCTGTATCTTACTAAGTGAGATGTGAGATTGCTTGTCATCTCTGGTAATTGTTTATTCTCCAACACAAGAACTAGCATGGTTTCTTGTAAGACTCCTTCCTAGCTTGCTGCTTTTTCAGTGGAAACTGTTTTGTCTGAGGGAGTCTTCAGGAATCCTGTGACAGCAGTCCTAGATAGAATGCCCGTTCTAAACATCCAAGGCTATTACTGAAAATCCTCAGTAGTATTCCTGGAAGTCCACAGTATGTGATACGTAAAAGGATTATTACCATTTTAATCCTCAGCCTGATTCGGACTACAAACCACCCAACCAAGCAGTTGTGTGATCATGCACGACTTCAGTGACATGGTGAAATTTGTCATTGAAAAAAAATTACATGTATTTTCCTCTGAAAACAGATAAGTTAACTTCTTTGTATCATTGGCTTTAATATATTGGGTCTCATCTGCTAAAAGATTATTGCGCTAGAAGGAGGCAATGGATAATTTATTAAAATACCCCTGCAGGGAGATAGCAGGCTATCTGGTTAATATAGAGGAATGCTTGATGGTTACACTGAAAGCTCCCTGGTGAATCCTTTAACATAGGAATAGAATGGGAGATGAAAATGATTGCTCGTTATATAATGTTTGCTGTGTTATATTGGTGCCTAGCAGATGAATAATATTTATGTTAACAGCTCCTTTCCAGCTTTTTATATTGATCTCCTGCTGGTCTAGGGCTGATATATAATTGTACTGAAAATAGGAAGATAATGCTTTTTTTTTGTAGTGAAGGATGGCAAAAAGGTTCTTCCAATGCATCACCCAAGTTGAATGTGTAGGGAAAGATATCGTATCTTTGTGCCACAAACTTGTAAGATTTTAATTGACGTTTTTTATTTCCTTTTTTTTTTCTGAACTGTTTCTCATCTCCTTGCAAACTCTAATGAACTGCAGAGATGGTGTCCCACAGGCAGTGGGAGTTTCTTGGTGGTGGGAAAGCTTTCCTTTGCCTCAAAGGAACCTCACTGTTGCCATGCTTACTGAGTTTGAGAAGGACCAACTGACTCTGTCTTTCCATGAATGCTGAAAGCTAAAAAGCTGACAAATAGCTGTCCTGTCTCACTGAAATACAGTTTCTGTGTTGCTGGCCAACCTTAGATAAAGATTTTCATTCATGCCATAAGAATGGAGATTTTACATTTTAGTTGCAATTTATGTTACTTAGAGAACAGAAACTAAAACAAGTGGCAATATCCAGCTGGAAGCCCCCAGATACTGTACCCAGAGGAACTGACATGCCTCAGTTTTCTTGCTAACAACAAAGGACAGTTTCACATGGCAGCTGAGAGCAAAATGAACCTAAAAAGTCCTCAAGGTCACTTGCTTTCATTGGTTCCTTGCGCTGATGTTTCTGGGTTCTCCCACTCCTTCTGTTCAGCAAGCCAGGCCTTAGAAATAGCAATGGTTTCTTGAAAAACTGAGCTGGCATTTTTTAAAAAGAAAAAAACGAACACAAAACCGAACAAACCTTTTCCATGTTATGGATTGCTCTTTTCAGGCCCAGTGACATTATGTGAGAAACTCCTCACCATACCTATCGGTCACTGTGTACTAAAAGTTTGGGGTGGAGGGATCCTTGCACTTGTAATAAGAGCTGGTTCTGTGAATTTTACTGTATTGAAGGGGTGTGAACACTTGTTAGAGAGCCAGTGCTGTGCTCCTTAACCATTATCATCATTAAATGCATGAAAAGGCAGTAAAGACATTGCTTTCCTATGAAAAGGAGGATAGTAAGTAAGACAGAGAAAGGCTGGAATCAGCAACAGATTGGAAAGCATTTCTCCTACATCATCCGAGGGGAATAACCAAAAGACGTTAAAAACATCTATGTTATTAAGAAAAATGCAACACTTCTCTTTAGTCGGTGCAGTTCCATGATAACTACATTCCTTAAGAGCATTACTGTGTGCTTCAGTATAAATGCTTGATTTCAAATCAGGTTACAGTAAAAAACTTGGAAGTGTTTAAGAAAGGAAAACCAACATATGAACCTATGCTATTTGTTAGTTTGTCCTGTAAAAGGAGTAAACTCGTAAATGTCAGACAGTTTTCGTTTTTTTTTCCTTCTTCTTGGTAGCTAATGTCACGAAACGTTACAGTCCCTACTATTATAAGAGGAATCAACAGAGATATAATAATACTAGTGCATTGCTGCTTTAGTACCTTTTGTTTATAAATCTTAATACATTTTTTATGTTTAAAGCTTTATACAACCTTTGTAAACAAATAAATGGAATTTAGTAGAATAGCTTAAATTCTCTTCCCCTCTTGCTCCTGAAAAGCAATAGCATCTATTCAACATTGCATACCAATACTACAGAAGAGTTTAAAAAGGTAGTGTAAGAAAAACTCTACACAGAGTTGTCTGAGTCCGCGTTGAACAGAACAGTAAAAGTCTTCCACAGAAAAAAACGAAAGTAGTCAAGGGTGTTTATTTTTCATTCTGTACAGAAGTTCAGACTTGTGACATCCTCTAATGATTGGATGGACTTACTATTGGCTTAGGATTAACCAAGGCATTGGTCTCTCTCTGAGGTTTAACGTAGACGATGTGATTTGTCTGTCTAAAACTCTGTGTAGGATCAGAGTCTCAGAGAGACATTGTCATTTAACAGATCACGGGCACAGCTTCCAGTAGCATGTGGTGGCTCTCATGGTTCCTGAGCAGTGCACCCGAGGACTTGGGAAGCAGGATAAAACATGGCTAGTTAAAATAACTTGTTATCCAAGATACTTGCTACCAGCATTGCAGCAGTCTTGTGATGTTAAACCGTAGAATGTTTGATTTAAACTGTACACATACCAGTTACAGCATTCCCCATTTAAACTTCTACAAAGAAAATAGTAATTTTACTTCTTTACCTGCTATTAATGACTTAATTTCTGTAGTGGGGGAAAAAGCAGGAATGCATAATTAAAGCAAAAAAAAAAAGTGCTACTAGTTACAGATACACATAACTAGTAGTTACTTCTACCAGACAATATGTATTTCCCCTACTTGTGCCAGAAAAAGTGGAATCTTTTTTGTAATGAAGTGCAAACACGGAGTTAAGCTGTAGCAAATGTGGAAGAAACCAGTTACCTGCTATCGTATCCTTTCAGTAGAGTACTTGCATTTTTTTAACAACTAATATACTTTATGCAACCAGGTAGACATTGTTTGAGAGTAAACTGCTATGAAGGAAACAGCTGTCTAAATTGACACCGTTTACTTAAATTTGCTTCAAATGCAGTTTACACTATTTGTTTCAAGGCTGGTTTGCTGCATACTGCTGCTGCTCTACTGCTGTGGGAAAGCTTGCTAAGCTGCAGAAACTTGATCATGTAAAGGGGTCTTAACCTGACATTTCTGCGTAAAGCTTGTTTTCATCAGGAAGTTCAAGTACTCAACTTTTGGGGTCCCTCCTAGCCTGAGTAACTATGATTTCTATGAACTCTTCTAATCACGGAATGGGTAAGGTTTGAAGGGACCTCAGTGGGTCATCTGGTCCAACCTTCCTGCTCAAGCAGGGTCATCCTACGGCACATGGCACAGGATTGCCTCCAGAAAGTTCTTGAATATTTCCAGTGAGGGAGACTCCACAACCTCTCTGGGCAATCTCTTCCAGTGCTTGGTGACCTGGAGAGTAAAGTTCTTCCTCATGTTCAGGTGGAACTTCCCATGCATCAGTTTCTGCCTGTTGCCTCTTGTCCTATTGCTTGGCAGCACTGAGAAGAGCCTGGATCCATCCTCTTAACACCCACTCTTAAGATACTTATGCACATTAATGAGGTCCCCTCTCAGTCGTCTCTTCTTGGGGCTGAACAGGCCCAGTTCCCTCAGCCTTTCCTCATAAGAGAGATTCTCCAATCCCTTAATTATCTTCATTGCCCTCCACTAGACCCACTCCAGAAGCTCCGTGTCTCTCTTGTAGCTGCATGCAGCACTCCAAGTGCAGCCTCAATAATTGCTCTAGACAAAGAAGTAGACATATAGTCACAGCTTTTAGAAGTGACTAGTATGCCCTGATGATCATGTTTTTCATGATACCATAAATGTGGAAAAATAACAGTTCACTTTGCTCTTCCACATCAATTGAACCATTTCGAAAAAACCGAATCCTTGACTAATGTGATGAAAAATGCTTTCTTCTAAACTTAACTGCCAAGTTACTCAATCTGAATTACTGAAGTCTGCTTTTTCATATAGGAGTTCGTGATTGTAATAAGTAAGAAATCAGTTTCTTTTCAGTGTAATTTGAAACTGCCTTACTTGAAAATGATGCACTTTGCCAGCACAGTCCCTAGCTAAGTGTTACTCCAGACAATTGAAATACAAGAGAAGTAATGAACTGTGTGTTTGTTAAATCTTCTAGCTAAAAAGAAGAAGAAGCCAAAGCTCTTAAACAAGTTTGATAAGACCATTAAAGCTGAACTAGATGCTGCAGAAAAACTACGTAAAAAAGTAAGTTTTGAATGTTTCACTCAGGACTGTACGCAGTGGACAAAAATGATTAAATTAAAAACTTGGAAAAAGGGAGAATGAATTTTAGATTACTTTTTGTGAAATCACCTTATTGAAGTATTTAGTGCATATTTGTCCTTCAAGTTTAATTTCTGCTGGATAGTTTATCTTAAATTTTTTAAAGTCAGAAGTGTATGTCTGTTCATGTGTGTTTGCTCACTGTTAACCTTGAAAATACATAGCTTAATAATTGAATTTCTGCTTAAATGGATCCCATGGAACAAGGTTAGTTCTGTCCTATCACTCTTGTCCAGTTGACTACTGAAGTCGAGTGTTACCCGAGACCTTTGTGTGTGTCATGATGCCTCACGAGTGTTAGGTGCAGATTGTTGAAGTAGGTGTTGTTTCTGTTGAGATTCTGTGTCCTGGGAGTGCCTCTGCTGCTGTACAGAAGCTTAGAGGATGGAACAGATGTTCCTGCTTCTCACCAGCAGCAGCAAGACCTTAACATCAGTCAGTCAGTTTGAGTAGTTCTGAATTTAATAACTTGACTGTGAAAAGCAAACAAAAAAACTCTCAACAGCAAACAAGCTCTTCAGTCATCTCCCCTCACAGCTTCCAATTTTATGCTTTTATTTGAGTATTTCAGAAAACAAGACCTTTGCGGAGATGTCCATTTTCCAGATGTGAGATTAAACAGTGAAACAAGACTGTGGCTGTTAAAAATGAGAGACTTTAAATCTTTTGAATGTAGTTCTTGTTAAAACTCTGGTATGTCTCACAGACAGTCCTAGCACATAAAGAATAACTGCAGGTCTTTGTTGTACCCTAGATTTGAGGTGGACTGTTTTCAATACAGTACGATAAAATGCAATTTGGCCATTCTAGGTGCAGGATTATTCTTGATTTTCAGGACACACTGTGCAGTTTTGACTTTGTCAGGCCATCTATGCAGCCCCAGAGTTCTGGTAGGTCTGTGGTGGGACAGGAGGGCTGTTGCATAGAGAGCACTAACCTCCAGCTGCCACTGCTGCTGTTCCTCACTAGAAGCCTTCTTCATATGTTCGAATACAAAATCAAAAGGAATTTTCGTGCTTCTTGATACTTAAGCAATTGGTTAATGAGAAAAAGGTGTAATAGAAATTTTGATGAGCCTATAGGGTCAGTTTGTTGACTCCTTTCCTGCTGTCTCTCTTGTTTAGGTAGACAGTCATGCATGTCATGCAGCAATCAGGATAAATGTAGGAACAAATCAGACATGTATAGTATTTGAAGATAGCAAGGCAGTTGTGCATAATAGCCCACTCATATTTATGAAGCTGTAAAGAGGTGGAAGTGGCAGCAAGGCCTATTGCCAAATATTGCCAAGCAGTGCTTAGCACCTATTTAACAGTAGGGCTGGTTCTTCTCAACTTCCATCTGTACTTGCTAGTCAACATCCATCATGAGATCAGCATCCATCATGAGAATACCACAGTTCCATTTGGACTTGTGTGAGATGTCCTCAGGGACATTGTTATGCCAAAAAATTGGCGGAAACAGCCATACACTATGGATGAGTCTACAGAATTTCCCCTAGAAGAACTGTAGTTATGACACTGTTCATCATGAGAGGTACACAGAGGAAAAATTTCCACCTATGTCCAGGATTTTCTTCCTATTCTCTATTATATCTGGTCTAGAATTTGTCATTAGCAGTAGGATAAAAATGCTGCTTGTTATTAGCAGCATTTTTATATAGACGGGTTGTTTTCATCTCAGAATTGTATCCAGTCAACAAAGGGAAAATAAGTAAAATAGGAAAAACCAAACTATTAATTTTAACCATGGAAAGTAGATTATATTGTTTCATAAATAATGACAATGAATTTCTCTTAAATAAGAAGGCAATCCCAACCAAAGTATGAGTGAAAGCTGTTGATTCATTCTGCACTGTTTTGTGTTTGTTCTTTATTTGTGAAACTAATGTGTTATTACGTCCTGTATCCTTCAGCATTTTTATTAGAGAGAATTGCTGATAAATATCTCCACTTTTCAGGGAAAAGTTGAAGAAGCTCTAAGGGCCTTTGAAGCATTAGTGAATCAATATCCACAAAGTCCTCGAGCAAGATACGGGAAAGCACAGGTACTTAGAAAAAAAAAGTGATAGGTGTTGAAAAAAGCTAAAATAAACATTTTGTTTTACCAATAGAGTTATAAACACCTGTTGGAATTAATTTATAAATTTATGGAGGTTTCCTAGGTAAAAAAAGAATCATGTGATCTGTCATATTGTATCTCTTTTGGTCAACTATCCCTCCCCAATTACTCAGTCAGCTTTTGTGGAACTTCTGTGGGCAAGTATTGTAAATAACAGAAAAATAAGGTACATCCTGTTGATCTCAGGAGTACTGTCAGGTGAATGGCAAGAGATAAATACCAACTAACAGCCCAGTGCAGGAACAACAGGCAGAACTTACCTGTTAAATACTGTTTGCTGTAGCTGGTGCGTCAACACATCAGTCAGCCTGGGATAAATGCTGCTTTTTGCTCTGGTGGGAATAGAGAAGAGGATTTGGAGTTTTTAGAGAGAGAGTGTTAAAGGATTAAGAACACAAATTCTTAGGCAAAGAGGCTTAATTAGCTTTCCTCGTAGAGTGAGTTATGTTTCAGGTGTTTGCCTTCAAAAAAAAAACCAAGAACCCAAAACCCAGAAGGCAACAGAAAATAATCTTTTCATTCATGATACTTTTAGGCTGTGTTGGGATGTCACAAAAGGGAATAATCTTTTAATTTCCTAAATAGTAGGATAATCCTGCTGCACTAGGAGTAGTAACAGACTCCTTGAGCTCATGTTAATCAACACGAACAAAGTGAAGCCGTCACTGTAGGAAGGAATGGTGCTGTTAGACAGTTGATGAGGACCTTGGAGTCACAACCAGTTTCCACTTGGTTAATAATAGTCATGCTAAAACCAAAACTGTGGTTATCCAAAAATCTGTCACACAAGCACCAGACCAAATTCTTCAGTGCTTTCTGTGGTGACAGTCTGCTGAACTCTTTGCCTCTTTACAGTAGGAGACCACTTTGTTCATATATGTGATGGGCTTAACTCTGTTAAGTTATGCTTCTAATTTTTACCATTTTTTACAAATCTGCTCATTATATCTAATGGAATATGCTTTCTTGCCTCCTCAATGGTTTTAGGGAGAAGAGCAGGTCACTGCAGCCAGTTGGGAAGTTTATTCTCATTCAGAATTCCCATCTCAGTGACCCAACTTCATTTGTCCATTTACAGTAATTTATAGTCACCCACTATTGCTTTAGTAAACCATGAAAGGTCAATACAGACCAAGATCTGAAGTAAAAATTAGATGCATTTTCCAAGAGTATATAAAAACAATGATGATTTAATTTTCTATAGCCTTTGAAGGTTCATTCTAGTCATTTTACTGAACAATCGTATTAATATTACCAATGACGATTTTATTGAATCCAGTATGTGTAAGTTCAAGCTGTTTGAAGGAGTAGGAAAACCATGGGGTTCAGATGATAAATTATTCTTAAGATTTGCATTGTAACACAGTGTTATATTTAAATGGGTATTCATACCAACAAAATTAATTTAAATTTGCTTTTTCTCATCACTAACTACAAGTAAAACTGCAGAGAAGGATAAGATTAAAGGCCTTGAAGGTTAAAGGTAAAGAAGGACAAGAATTCACCACAAAAGTGTACTTCATTTCTGTGAAGCATGAACCAACATTACAAAGACCCAAAGATTGATTTTTTTTCTGGATCTCTTAATAGCTTCAAAAGACAACTGTTTTCCAAAAAAAATCTGCAGAAGATTTCATTATTGGTGTGTTTTTCAGAAATATGAACAATTGTTTAATTGATGTCTGGATTACACTTGAGCCAGATAAAATAAGAATTAATTAACATCTTTACAGCTGAAAAGAACAACAGATGGGTTTTTAACCTCCTTGTATGATTTATACTGGTGAAGTTATGCAGGTTTTGTGCTGACAATATTTTGCTTCTTCGTTATATATCTTTAATATTCTTTGCCCTGCAATTCCTTTGAAAAAAGAAGGAATAAATTTCCTAGTGAATGTACATCAGAAGAAATAAGTTATTGCTTAAAACTGATTTCTGAAATTGTCTCTAAAAGCTGCTTGATGAACTGTTTGGCTGAATAACCATATTTTTTTGGTATTTCCAATACTACGTTTTGAGGTAACTCAAGGAAAAAAATAAAGGACGTAAGTGCAAAAAGATTTCAGATACTCACTATAACATATACAGTTAAAGCAATTAACACAGTTGAAGCAATTTCATTTAATGTATGTGTTTGATGCAACAGTGAATTTAAATAGAACAAGAGCTTCTGCACCATCATGCTTGTGATGCATCTCCTCTGGCTCTTGTCTTAAGAAGGAGCGTAAGCCAATAAATATAGAAGTATTTGGGAAGAATGCATTAAACACGTGAAGATGCATGCATTTATATAAACAATTCAGATTAAGCCTTCAAAAATTCTGGATTTGAGACATTGTCCTTTTCAGCTGTGGAAGCAAATGAACATGCCTTACCACAGGTGAGATCAGTCATAGCTTCTGTTAGATTCACTGAAGCGGTAATTTCACTGTAGAGAGCTCATATATCCTTTGGTCTGCTTCTGAATTTTATGAACAAGTTTAAGTTTTGAAGGAGTTGTACAGTACATATTCTATCAACATATGCAAGACAAAAGGTAATTCCTAATTCATTTTGCAAGAAAGAGTGTAAATAAATTTTTGTCAGAATCAATGAAAATGTTCGTTAGTGTGTTTTGATCTGTGTGTTGCTTCCAGAATGAGGCTTAGTATACAAATAGTCAATAGGCAAAATATGCATTTCTTCTGTGTTGCTAAAACAGATTGCTTCATCTGCTTTCGAAAGCAGAAATTATGAATTCTACAAATATTAATCAAGAATCTGTGTTAATGTATGTTTTAGGTGCAAATTTTCTCGTACTTCAAACAGTTTGTCAGTAACAAGATTTAAGGGTAATTCTAGTGTGCTTTCCCATAAAGGACAACCCATAGTCTAACAATTGCATAGCTTGCCTGGTAACAAAACAGTTGGGTTTAAGTCTAATAGATCTAATGGATAATGTGTCCTAATAATGGTTTTGTGATTCTTTCTAGTCTGAAGATGACTTAGCTGAGAAAATGAGAAGCAATGAGATGCTGCAACAAGCTATCAACACCTATGATGAGGTGGTTAGTCTGCCAAATGTCCCTTCAGACCTGGTAAAACTGAGCTTGAAGCGAGAAGCAGACAGGCAGCAGTTCCTTGGTAAGTCTTGAGGATGGTATAAAAATTACAGAAGTGTGAGCAAGGATTTCAAGAGATCACTAGGGATTTAGAAGTGCCAATTCTATTGAATTTTTAGTAGGAGTTGTCTTCCTAGTGTCTTAAATGAAAACCATTTTTATGGTATTTAAAATTTTTCTAGGGAGTTAGTGTCTGTAATTTGTGATATTAGGGCCTGTAGAAAGCTGCACCAGATGCTATGAGAATCTATGATGAGAGGTCAAAAATTTTTGTTGACAGACAAAGAAGAAACTTTTCTTCTTCTACTGAAGCTGAAGAAAATCAAGAGGACATTTCTGGCATAAGCAGAGTAAACATACTCAGAATAAACTTTCAGTAAACATAGAGAAAAATGGAATTGGACACAGGGATAACATCTCTAAGATTTAGGTTTAGATTCTAGTTCTTGATCTCAGTTCTGTGATGTATGAGAAGTGCTGATTAGAATATGAGGCACAATCAAGAGTTCTGTTCCCATGGGTTGGACTTTTAATATCAAGTTGTTTTGATCTTGCTGTTCCTTAGCAAGACCTCATCTAGGAAGTCAAGGAACATACTTAATTTTAAGCACGTAAAGCATGATAAATTTCATCATGGAAGTAGAATAGAACTATTACTTAACACTAGAAATTAATTTAATTACTTAATTAAGGTGAAGTTTATAATTATATGTTTACTTAGTTTTGTCCAGTGCTTTGCCATCTGTTTATGATGGAGCAACCAAAGCTTAAATAGTGTTTCTTCTGCACTGTGAAGGGTTCTCCACAAGAGGCTGCCATAACACTGCATGATTGCAGTGATGCCCTGAAATATTCCTGGTGCAGCTACACCCCCAGTGACAGCCAGGGAGCTGAATGTGCTCCTGTCTGCACAAGTTTTTCCAGGTTCTCCTTCTTGATCATCAGTGAAAGTGGAGCACTTGCCTCTGATTTGTGTTTCCTTAGACGTTGTGTAAACGTCTTGCTAGTGTTTCTTATATCTACACTTGTAATTAAGTCTTGTTCAATCAAATCAGGTCGCATGAGGGGTTCCCTGGTTACTCTCCAGAAATTAGTTCAGCTGTTTCCCAGTGAGACTTCATTCAAGAATGACCTTGGTGTTGGTTACCTCTTGATAGGAGATAACAGCAATGCTAAGAAAGTGTATGAAGAGGTAAGTTTTCATTCCCGCCAAGGAAAAGTATTATTTACATTCTTATGTTCATTTGAAAGATTGATTGATTTTAACTTTTTTAGTTGTTAAACATGTCACACATGAGATTTTGAAGGGTTATTAAAGATACAATTTTTTTCCTAGTATAGTCATCTTCTAATTTTAATTTGTATTTTCTGATACTGTCATGCTAAGTTTTTCCTCATTGACAGAGGAATGCAGATTATTTCCATATGCTTAATAATAATAGAAATCTTCTACCTTCTGGTAGTCAGGTTTGGAATATACTGACGACACATCTAGATGTGTTGTATGTAATGTGTAATATGCAATGCATACCATAAAAAAAGATAACCAATCTTCAAGACAAGGAAAGCAGAAGTAAGCCAGTTTCTTTACAGGAACACTATCTCTAACCATGTGATCAAGTAGATCAGTACTCACAAAGCTATTTAACCTTAGTTTTTAAATCTTTTTATAGGCAGCTTAAAATCTGTTTTTCTTTCATGATGTTTATAGTGTGGACAAATATCATGGATTTATATATTGGATTTATACTTCTGTCTTATACTATGGTTATCTGGCTGAGGAAACTTCGCTGCCAGGAAAGGCCACTCTGCTCCTGTGATCTAGAAACCCTGTTAAACATCTGGAAACTGTCTGACTGATGTGGAGTCTGACTTCATTGGTAGAGCACAAATTGTCACACCTGACCAGAAATGGTCTTATTGATGTTGGCACGCTTGTGCTGCTTGTGTAGGACAGGCTTGGTAATCGTCAGGTTATGGAGGCTGGAGAGGGATCAGCAGGATTACTGCCACCTCCTGAGAATAAAGGCCCAGTTTTCCATCCCCCACATCTGTGAGTCAGAAGGGATTCTCATCTCTGGTAGCTTCTCAAAGAGAAGGAGGATGTTCAACCACATTCCTGTGTTGGAAGCAGGAGCCAAACACTAGGAATACCATTTTTTTTTCTCAAACTCCTCTAGTAGTCTCAGATGTAGCCAGAATAATGTTTGCTTTACTACTTTGGCTACTTTTTACTTCCCTCCATAAAACGTTTCTGTCCGATAATTTTTGGCTTGCTGTCAAAATTTCTGAGAGGGTTGGAAACATCAGCTTTTAAAGATAGAATTTATAAAACAAACCTGTTACTCAAGCTGCAAAGAATTTGAGAAAACACAAACATACTCCTTTTGGGCAAGAGTTTCTTTTGCAATTATTCAGTGTTTTGCTGCAAACAACATAGTTGTTAGAATTTCTCAATTATCAGAGGGATTTTTATGCATGGAGGAAGGTCATGGATTTGCTGTATAATTACTTTGATACTGAGTTTTATGTACTTCAGAAGAAATATATAAGGCTCTTATTAAGAACAGACATGCAACTGGTGTGCTTTTAATGTATTGTTTTCCATTCTTGTTTATCCAGTGTAATTACTCTGTTTTGCAGTTTGCTAACATTGAAATAGAATAGAGCATAGTGATGTTCTGTCCTTGTAAAAGGTGGACAAGTAATTTTTTTAAAAGGACTTGGATTATTATTTTTTTTTTAAATCATGGTGGGTTTGTCCATATTTTAGGTATTGATCAGGCTGAATTCCAACACAGTAATGTAGTTTTCTTGTTGTAATTCAGGATAAATTTACACTAAGGATTTTAAGAAAGAATACATAGCCAGAGAAACAGGGAGAATCTCTTTGTACCTGCTTTGGTTCCTGGTTCTGCTGAAGGTTTCTTGCATGATTTGGGGCAGATTGCTCAGGGCCTACATGGCCCACTCTGGAGTGCTAGGCTCAGCTGTTGCAGTGCATATTTAGAAAGTGCTTGGCATATGGTTTTGAGCTCCTACCATAGATGCTCAGGTTCTCTACATGGTAGAGAAAGGGGCAAACTGAATAGTGATTTTGAAGGCCTCAAGGAGACATTGCTCTTCCCATGATTTTTGGAAAAACTGGGAAACTTCTGAGGTGTGACTAAGTCCTTCTCACTTGTGTAATCTTTTGATAGAAAAATGTTGAGAGAGCACAGACAAGAGCATGAACTCAGTGCTGCAGAGTAGATACCTCCAATAGGTATGAATCCTGGGTTCTGTTTCCCACTGTAAGGACGTTCACACATTTTATTCAAGTGTTCTTTAATGCAGAAAGCACAGGCATCTTAGAGTTCAGGATACATCTTCAGGAGAGCATATCCTTTATTCAACTTAGTCTCAGCTTTTTGTTGATATCCCTCTAGTCTTATTCATGGTTGTCTAACCCTGTGTATGTGGTACTTGTTTCTGCTGCTCAGAAACAAGTAGTTAAACACTCTTCTCTGTGTAGGAACTTAAACTCCAAATTCCCCATTTCCTGGGAATCTGCTAAATTTGTGGGCAAAAGGTACCTTTACTCTCTGCTGTAACATTTCAGTCTCCATTCAATGTTACTGATCTGTGTTAAGCATGGACTGAGCACATGCAACCAGATGAACCCTTCACAGGCACCGTTCCCTACATGGGATCACAGTACGTACCAGTTCAGACCAGACTAACCTTAGCTTGCATCATCTCCAAGGAGTTGAATAGAAGCTCAGGGAATCCTTGTGGATGAAAACTTTCTGCTTTTGCTTTACATTTAATAACCAGTTTACTTATTTTCCAGTCAATTCCTATTTTTCTTCCCAAATTTGTTACATCTCAGCAGCTTATTTTAAAAGTTTTTAATATATGTTTCTTCTTTTAGCTACAGAAGCAATGTGTATAAACACTGAGCTTCAGACCAAGAGAGTTTTTTGCTTTCAACTGTAGTGTGGTATAGTATAACTTGCCCAAAATACACTTTTCTAGTTTGTGTTTGCCAGAATTTTTGCTGCACCACAGGTGGAAAATGGTGTCCAACTGGAGAGGATTTCAGTTTTGCCTCTAATATTAAATAATTTTCTTTTGAATATTGCACTTAGGGGCATGGAAACATATGTTAAGGTAATCTTAGTAGAACTCAGGGCTATTTGTATTTTTGAAGAAAACATATCTTTAAAAGTAGTCCTGGAAGAATTTAGAACTATTTTTGGTTCAAACATCGACAGATTATAAAAAAAGGCAGTGAAAGAGAACTTCGTAAGACTGGTTACTCAGCTAATAGCACTTTTTCTGCCTCCGTGCTGCGGCATGTGTGCATGGTTCAGTGCAGCACTACACAGGCATGCATGAGCCAGGTCTGATTGAGCTATCTCAGGTACCAAAACCAGAATATCCACATTAACACAGTACTCTGCCCTAGCTAATTAGCCACTGATAGCCCCAGAGGTTAATTTCTATATTCATGATTAATATTTAATGGGCTATGAGCAGTTTAGTAAAACTTATTTCTAAACATAATTAATATTGCATGCAGCAACAGCAGCAGAGTAATACAATTTACATTAAATACTTCCAGTGTAATTTCTGCTGATTGTATCTCTTCGCTTCTCTTTAGGGGCTCTGAATGTTGATCATTCCTTAATGCAACTCGGCATAGTTTAAATGAACCATAATACAGAAAATTCTATTCTGTCTTAATTAATCAGATAGCTTTATCCTATAGTTAAGGAAACTGTAACGAAATTATGTGGCTAATAAATGTTTCTGTCAGTCATTTCATTTCACCCTGCAGGTACAGATTCTTGGATCAAAATAATTATACACAGAATGCTGTAGTCAAAAGGCATAAGATGCAGAAGGTGGTAGTGTATTCTTATACTAGGGATCAAGCTCATCCTTACTGTGATGCTTCTTCCTAATAATATCTCATAATATGTACTTCAGATAGATTCTCAAATTGTTTGATCCTTCATAACTCTTTTCTGTGAAAAGAAGTGAAATGCTGCTATTTTTAACTCATAGCATTTTATACCCTCATTGCTGTGATTTTTGATTTTGCTTGGATGTAGTTGGTGTGGATAAGATTTGAGAAAAGAGAGAAATTAGTCCAGAGAACGTCTTATGATTTTGCTTGTAATTATTTTGATTGAAAAATTATGTCAGACAGTGACTGGAAAAGGCAGAGGAAAATAACTATAATGTATGCAGACATTTTATCCATGGCATAAGTTTAGTAGTTTCAGAAATGGATTTAGGCAAGAGAAAATGCTCATCTGTCTGTTTTGTATTTAGCAGCTGTCTAGACATTGACTGGGTATCAGCCTCTGTAATTCTACTGACTGCCAGGCTCCTGTGATGATCCTCATAGACTAAGGGTCTAACCTGATAAGGCTGTCCACCCTCATTTTAAGGAGAGAAGAGGTATAAAAACAGATTAACTTGACCGTGTAATTGATATTGCATAGAGCTACAAATTACATTGAATATATACATCATAGAAATGCAGAACTGAAAAGTAGATCAAGATATTCTCTCTAATTTTCCCCTTGGCCGAGGCACACCAAATGCAGTTAAATTATCTGACTGGTGTTGGAGGTGCATGTTTCAGAATTCAGGTTGGCCAGCTTCACTCCTCCTTCCCCTGAAACACTGCCCCACACACTGATCCTTTCCTACAGCCGTCCCTGTACTCACAAATCTTTCTCTTGCACAGTCTTCCTGAAATATCCATCTCTGGACACTTACCCATAAGTTTTCCTATTCTGCAAAATTAAGCCAGTTTGTAACTCAGATATTATCTGAATCTTGTTGAGGGTACAAAATCTTTTCGTTGACTTCAGTGTGTTTGGTCTTGGTCAAAAAGTGCAACACATACAAGAATAATTTATCTTTATTATTTTTAACAACTATACAAGAATAATTTATCCATCACCTTCTAGTGTGAGAAAGCATGTTGAGCCACTACTGCAGTAGACTTCTTATTGCCTTCTTTCTCGTGGCCAGTAAAGTGCACGCTGTTCAGAGAGCGCTCCAGTTTACCACTGTGATGAGAGTGCCCTTGGTGTTCCAGGGTTTGCACATCCCTGTCACGTGATGCTGGCATTACTTTACAGCTTCTTTCTAAATTGTAGTCACTATGCTTCACGTATTTTCTCTTGCAAAAACTAGTTTTCCACCTGTGGAAGCCTATCTAATTTAAAACTGTTTCAGGTATTTTTCTGCTGCAGACTTTTTTGAGAGTAGCTGCTTTCCTTCAGATTAGTCAAACCTGGGATAAGTAACTGAAGTGTTTATGGTAGATTTAATCCTCTAATGTAGCATGGTGTACCTCAAGAGAGAAGTATAGAAAAGGATGAACAGCTGAAAAATAAAGCAGCTCCTCTTGAAATAATTTTACTTCTGCGACTTCAAAGTTTGGCTTGTCTGGAGAAAGCACAAAAGTGAATGAGGAAAAGAAAGTAAAGACAAGCCAAGGGTTTACTCGAGAGTCAGTAATGGAAGAAAATACCATTGTGATACTAACTAGTAGTATGTACACAGGTTTGTTAATTTGCATACATTCATACAGGTGTTTTTAATTCATTTGCTCTCAAACAGGTTCTAAGTCTGGCTCCAAATGATGGCTTTGCCAAAGTACATTATGGCTTCATCCTGAAGGCAGAAAACAAGATAGCGGAGAGCATACCTTATCTACAGGTACTTTCTCACCCACAGTAAATGTTTTATCAGCAAAAAGTAGAATTGGAATGTATAAAATGTATAGATTTGTACTAATTACGAATCACTGCTTAAGCTATTTGTTGGAGTTATACTGGTGTATCACTGCTTGTGAACTGGAACAGATCTGTACATTGAAACTCATCAATTCTTAAACATCAAGTATTTGTTTTATTAATGGTTAACCTGAAGCACAGAGCTGTGAGCCTCAAATTTTTGAGGGGTTGGTCCTATGCTGCAAACTTAAGGTTCTTGAAAGATTCAGAGAAGGCTTATGTATACTTCTGAATATACTTGAAGAAATACTACAAAATAAAGAAATACTACAAAATAAAACCTTGATCCAGCTTTATAGAATGCTTGCCTCTATGTTTATAGGGTCAGGGGCAAGTATCCATCTCTGAACATGCCTCTGTTTTGGAGGGATTGAGGGGAGAGGCTGTGGAATTTGGAAAGCTGGTGACCTTTCTCAGTGGCTTTTTGCTGTCATATTGTATTCATTCAGGTTAAGTTCCAGGTTACTGTGGTGGTTACATTTTCTAACTAATTTCATTGCCTGTCTCTTGCATAGAATTGACAGCCTATTTACAACCATCAAATGAACTCTTTTAGAAGTCCTATTGGAGTTCTTGTACCTTACATTTTTATTGATTTATTTACTTAATTTTTAGGAAGGACTAGAGTCTGGTGACCCTGGTACAGATGATGGACGTTTTTATTTTCATCTGGGTGATGCTTTACAGAGAATGGGAGACAAAGAGGTACATGTTTAACATGTTCTTGCTTTAAAATCTAAATCTCTGAGGGACTGTGGAATCCAGAAAAAATCTTTAATAGTGGGTTTAAAGTGGGTTTAATGTTGAAAACATGAATAGTCCTATTGCAACAAAAATCCAGCATATATGTGTAGAAGTCAAGATGATCAACAGCAAAAAATCTGTCGTTAGCATTACAATACAATCTCTTAGTGTCCCTTGCTTTAGATTTGACTTAAACTGCTGGAGCTGGCATAGAGCAGCTTGAATCAAGAGACTAAAAATTTGCAAGAATTTTAAATGTTTCTAGAATCTGTTTTCTGCTTATATCACAGCACGTTTTAATGAGAGTTAAAAGAATCAGTTACGTGTATATTGCTGTATAGAAGTTCTTATATAACAGTATTTTGTAAATCTTTCTTTCTTTCCAAGGAAAAAGCACCAATGAGTATGTGATAAAAGGGGATCATGAGAGGACTGAATGTGTAGGCTGAGTTATGAAATTTTTTCCATAACTAAATTAGCAAAATCAATCAGGAAAACAGAAATTTGTATAACATATCTGTTGAGTGCCCAACAAAAACAAGCATACGACACTGGAAGCCATAAGAGTTTCTAGTTAGTTTATCTGAAACCAAATTATACTTAAAAGCTAAATTTAAATGTGTGAATTAGCACTACTCTCATGGTAGGTGAGCAAAGGACCTTTTCTGAAGACTCTGATTAGTAATGAACTTTAATATGGGCATGAATTTAAAAATAAGAGCAAAAAAAACCCGCATTCTGATTCCTAGGTGGGAAATATGAAAAGAATAAGCATTAAAAAGCAGAGTAGAAATAGCCATGAAAATCACTGCTTTTTAATTACTTACCTAGTGATGTCTGTAATATTAATATCTAAAATACTGTAAAAAATACCAAGCTCTTTAGTACTGTGGCCCAGTCAGTAGGTGGTTCTCCAGTGTGAACTGTAGACAAGTGGGCTGTGATGAAGCCTCTGTATGTGATCTTTCTCAAGCCTAGTTCATCAGGTTAGCTTTTTTTAAATAATTCATGGAACTTTTGTTACAATACTTTATACATACAGTAGATCTAGAACATTGGAATGTAGTATCTAGATTTTAAGTTAGATTGCCTTCCCTGCAATACTCTTCCAGTGACATTTTTTTTAAAATTGTTCATTTTTAAGCGAGAATTAGTTTACCTCATTGCACTTAGAAACGCTTGTGCACGCTCACAGACACACAGAGTCTCCTTTCACACTCTCTCTAACTCTGTCTCCTTCTCTCAAATCCCTGTACATTTCCATGGGGCATTCTGGGTTGAGTTGCTGAGCTTAGAACATCCCATTGCAATATTTGACTAAAGATACCACACAGATGTGATTACTGTGCATCGTCTCTAACCCCAGGATAATTATGTGTTAATGTTTATGGAGTTAATGGCCAAATCTGCTGTAGAAAAAGTTTAATTAATGACAAATGAACTTCTTGAGATAGAGAAGACTTCTAAATTTATCAGTGGAAAGTCCATTGTTCAGCTAAATTTTTCTCACTGACCTTGCTAGAGTTGCTGAATTTCAAGATTTAATCAAGGAAACAGATCAATATTTAAGTTACATATGAAATTGCTATCACTGAAGGTTTGTTGAAGGGAGATACTCATCTATTAGAGTTAAATTAGGAGTTATGAATGTGACCTTGGGAAGTGTTAGGGAAACAGTATTGAGTATGCCCTTTCCAACTATAATTTGATAAAATGCCAAATTGGCTTAAGAAAAGGTAAATTAAAACTGTGGAAGTTATTACAGAACAAAGCACTCTTCACACATAATGTAGAAACTGAGTGCATCTGAAACAATTTTTGTCCTGGAAAAGAGAGCTACACTGTTGTAGCTCTCCTGAATAATACCATGTTCCACTGCCAAGACCTGCATGAGAAAAGAAATGTTTCTTACAGAGTCTTGGGAATGGAAAAGACGAGTGAGGCAGCCTAACCCTACTCCATCCTGGTAAAGGCAACATTCATAGCACAATTCTTCTAATAAATACAGATTAACTGTATTATACATCGTGATTATAGCTGATGTAGCTTAAAAAGCAGCAGCAGTCATACTCACCACTCAGTGGCTGAAACAAATAATTCATTCCCCTTGGCATTTGGGCTAACTCCAGACATTGCAAATGAATGCAGGCAGTCAGCATGAGCAATCTGTTGATATCTCACTGGTATTACAACTTTTGGGAACAAATGTTATAAATCACAATGCTTCCATTTCAGAGAATTAACCAAGATAATGACAAAATTTAAAAATATACTGTGTATTACCCAAAGGTAATACACGGTATTTTTTTGACCTGTGCACAATTTTACTGAGCTTCTCTAGGGAGAAAAAGATGATAGTTTATATATGATCTGATGTTATTCTGTTTATCCATACTACTTTTATGTACTTCAAATAAATACTGTAAGGCAGCATTGTATTGCAGACTTTCCTCCATACTTTGGGAGAGTTACAAAGATCAGAGTACCACATTTTTTAAAAACTTGAAGAAAATTTACAGACTCTCCATGAGACCTTTGGCCAGTTTCTGTTCAAGGCAGGGATTGCTGCCTGCTTCAGTCACTCTGCTCTGGAATTCTTATTCTCCTATTTCCCTACTTAGCTGACCTGGATTTTTTTTTTTAGTTTGTGGTGGCTTTGGGGATTTGTTTGTTTGTTTGAGGATTGTTTTTTATTGTGTTGTCTGAAATATTACAGCTGTAGCAGCAATGGACAGGAAGGAGGCAGCCCTATATAAGCTTTTCTGCATATGGTTTGTCACCATACTACAAATGCTGGATCTTTTCTTTCCAAGCATCTCATTTTCTTTCCTTGAAGGACCTTGTTTTGCTGCTATGTGGGGGTAAAACAAATTGTGTAAAGTGAGAGTAAAGACAAGCAAAGGTCTAGTGTTAACTTCAGTAGGTTTTACTATGTGATCAGTTTTGGTGTGGCAACAAATATTTGAAGAAACTCAAGTGCATATAAGTATTAGATAAATAGCAGTTTAGATCCACAAAGTCATCAGTGTTTTCATCACCACAGCATCTCCAATGGAGGCAGAAGACAGTCATCTTTAATTTGTAGGTAGAGGATTGAAATGGAGAAAATGAGGTTGACCAAGATGAGAAAAAACTGGATCTTCTAAGTCCAAGGACAGGGCATGAATTACTGGCCCATATTTGATATGAAGGGTTGTGACAAGATTATCCTATTTTGTTACCACTGGATTGAACTCATTTGGCCAACTGATTTATTTTGTTATTTGGGGTTTTTTGTTTGTTCGTGGGGTTTTTTTTCTTAAAGTATTCATTAGTACATTTTATTAAAAGAATAACTCCGACATCCAAAGAGACAGTCTGCTACCTTGCCAGAAAGTGTTACCTTTTTCCTGTAGGAGCTTGGCTGATGTGAATTTGGTTGCTAACAACTAAAATGTTTTAGGCATACAAGTGGTATGAACTTGGATACCAAAGGGGTCACTTTGCATCAGTTTGGCAGCGCTCCCTCTACAATGTCAAGGGACTGAAAGCTCAGCCTTGGTGGACAGCAAGGGAAACCGGATATACAGAACTGGTGAAGGTAAGGCTTCATTATACTTCCATTTTTATTTAAATGTCAACTATAATCTAAGTTATTAAGCAGAGAAAAAATGCTAATCAATAAGGTCGGAACTACTGACTCTGAATGCCAGACACCGCTGTCAGACTGAACACAAGATTTAAGTAAGATATTATAAAATAAGCTCAGACATTTTCAAATTTGAGAATGGGGACAGGATGGCTGAAATGATTAATAAATACAAAATTTGCATGGTAGACAAAGGTAACATTTCAAGTGGAAAATGGCAGCATACTTTGGTAATGTCCAAAACACCCATTGTGAATTTTTAATTAGTCACAAAAGGCTGTGCTTTTGAGCTCTTGTGTAATATTTAGTGACTTTGGAAGCTTTTAATTGCATAAGAGAAACAAGTGTAGATTTCCAGTGATGGATTTAACAAAAGATAATAACACAGAATTTAAATTCTTTAAAAGCTCTTTTGTTTATTTAATGCAAGGCAAGTAGTGTGGTTATTGTTCATAACAACAGCTTTTATTTCCAAAATTGCATTGTTTTTATTAATTTATTATAATTCTAATAATAATTCCTAAAAAAATAAAAAATTATGGACAGCCTTTTTTCCCTGTATATTTCAATTATTGGTGTGTGCTTTAGAGAAACCATTATGGGCAAATAATTTAAACCCAAAAACATATATTTGTAAGGGACAAGTTCCTTCAGAGTGGTTGTTTCTTTATACTTAGTTACATGGCATGTTGTAAAAGAACCACTGTGGAAGAATGATTTTATTTAAAAAAAAAAAGTAGTTTAAAAAGGAAGATTGCTTTTTGTTATGGTTTTGATGACAATGTAAATAAGGATAGAAATTTAGAATAAAGTGTGATTCACCAGTGTTATCTCACCAAAAAGCAGGGAGCTTTATGGACTAGCACATGAAATATGCTAATATTAAATTAATTCTTGAGGTGTGTGTGGGAACGGGTGCTTCTTGCCATAAAATTTATGGAGAAACTGGGAACTTCTAAATATGTTTCTGTTGAACAAAAGGGAAACATACCTATTATGTGATTGGTGTTTTAGAGCTACATGCAGCGTTGTTTTGCAGCTTCTTGCATGTAAATCTTTAAATTCGTGTGTCACAGAAGGTAGTAATTATTCACCCTCTGCATGAGTCAGCTTTGAAGGGTGAAATAATTCAGTCGATGTTGTAAAATGTCCACTTTGAAGAGTTTTTTTCACATGAATCTGGCCGTTTATGGAGGCCTTGGTTTGGATCAGCATCTTGAGTGGCTCCTAGAGGAGCTACTCAGAAAACCAACAAGGATAGAAATTTACCCCTGACCTCTGCAATACAGCTGCCTCACTGGAATTCAGTAATACCTCTTCATTCCGATCATTTGGTGGTATAAGTTTTAGCTGTTTTATTAGCTGTGTGTCAGTGAATCTAGATTAAACTGTGACTGGTAATTTACTTGCACAGGTATCATAATTTGGGAATGGTAAGATTTACATTCTTCAAGATAACACTCACAGTTTAAAGTATAAAGCCAAAATGTAGTTATATGCATCAAGACAATTGTGGTGTTGTTTTTTTGTAACTCAAGAAAGTACTTGAAGTTTTGAAAGAAAGCAGACTTGATTCTAGTAACGTACAATGCTGCAAGACTAGAAGTAGTATTCTTCAGGAAGTGGCGAAAAATTATTGATGACATTAGTTTTACTAATTTCTGAAGTATTCCAACTTCTGTACATGTTTTAGTTAAGAAAAATTATTTCCCCTTCTCACAGAGCAAAAAACAATCAACAGTTATTTCCTACTGTTTCATTTAATTTCATTCCTGTTACATCTATGTGGGAAATGCTTCCAGATCACAGTGGTAGAATTCAATATGGATATCTGCTGTACACAGCACTAGAGGCCCTGACCCTCTCTCCATGTTTCACTGCTTGTTAAATGGGAATGAGCTGTTTTCAATAACCTGGTAGCTTAATAATTCAAACTGAGCATTTGTTTGTGTCTGAGGCAGTAGTAAAGCTGAACTCTCTTTGGGTCATTCCATTAACCAGCACAGCTATGGTCAGTGGCATCTTATAGCTCAGACGTGGCTTGATTTTCTTATAGTTTCTTGGGCCTAGAGATGGAGATGTGAATTTTGACAGTGCCTTGCTTTTTCCACAGAAAGCCAAAAGAGAAAATTGCCTTTTTTCAATATTCTCGGTTTAATACCTCCCTTTTGAGGGACATTCAACTCAATTAGCTGTAGTCATACAGATGTGAGAGATACTCTCCGTGCTACTGGCCTTGTTTACAAGTCAAAAAAGGGGGTATTTCCACAGTATGATTCATTTTTATGATGTTAAATAACTGCCTAAGCGTGGCATGTCTCCTTTTCTGGTCTTAACCTCTCCTACTGCTTTACTTAAAAAATGGGGTCTGGTGCTTAACTTCCTGATGGGTAAGGTTAAAAAAAGACAATCTCATACTTTATCTATTTTAGTATTGCCTGCTTGGTAATATTACCTGCTTGGATGTCTTAAGGAAGAGGGTTTTGGGCTGGGTTTATTTTGCGGGGGAGGTGGGGAATGCTGAGAATATCTCAGTAACACTTATCAGGACATGGTAAATCTTAATTAGTGGAACTGTGCTGAAGGGAAGTGGATTTTTGAATCTCTCTGCAGCTCATTGAGGCTTAATGTTTGCCCTTGAAAGAACAGGAAGAGCCACCTGATTTCTCAGGTGAAAAATATAAACTTTTGTATTAGGAAGGGTGTGGCGAGTGATTTATGTAGAGATGTTCTGCTAATGTTTCTGATTTACAGTATTTTAGTCCTTCAGATCTGGGAATTCAAGAAACTCTCTTTCTCTTTTGATCTCAGCTGAAAGGAAATCTTGCTTTCGTCTTTGAAAACCCATCCTTTTCCCTTGAGACAATTAGCTTTCCTCAGCTAGTCCTACTGAGTCATTGCATCTTTCTCCAGTACCTTCTGTAGAACCTCAGTTATAGCATTATTCTATTCTGGTGATCATTTGAAAAATAATAAAAGAAGTACAATGGTATTGGATCCTAGAGTCTTTTCATTGGTCTGAAATTAGTACATAGGCAATGACTTAAGTAACTTTGTCCTTTCTGCATATTGTGTCCTCTGACTTTTGGAAAGGACCCAGAGGATGCTTTGCCAATAATTTACTCCACTGAATAGCTGATTGATTAAAGTAGATCTTGTATTGTTGGTTTTCTCTGATGGCTTAGATTTTATTAATTTAAGTTTCAAGTGCAGCAAGAAAAGTGCAGAAAGACAATGAAAGTATTGGCAACAGCACATATGTTTATAGTTTTCCATAGGCTGACAGTTGGGCCTTAATTGT
The DNA here is from genome assembly GCA_013398015.1 of Oreocharis arfaki. Classification (NCBI taxonomy): domain Eukaryota; kingdom Metazoa; phylum Chordata; class Aves; order Passeriformes; family Paramythiidae; genus Oreocharis; species Oreocharis arfaki. Next base: position 433,842 of record VZRR01004497.1, on the reverse strand, counting down.
TTAATAGCTAAACATTCATAAGTAAGGGAGAAATTAAATTGAAATGTGTATTTAAAGTGTGGCTGGATGCTTCAAGGGGAGACTTGTGTTGAAAAGAGCAAAGATGGTGCATACAAGTGCTGATGTTTAAGCACTGTGAGTGATTGAATGGGTGCAAGGAATCTATTTTGCATGGTTTAGAACACTGCCCCTTGCTTGGAGGTTGTCAGCGTTACCCAGTGGAGATGTGGTAACTGACTGTGAATGCTTTACTATTCTGTTTCAGTAACAAAGTGGAGTACATTAAACTCTTCACCATGATTTTATTTTGTAGTCCAGTGGATTAAAATGCTTGTGTGGTCAGTAGTTACGCCTCACGTGAGGGGTAGCAACCTCGTAATCTCTTCCTGTGTCATTTATAACCATGCATTGAAAGGGTTTGACAGCACAGGGTAAGGATACTTTCAATATAATGGTTTCACATAAAAATAAACCAATATTAAAAAATCCCTATTTAAATAAAATCTACATTACTGCCAGATGTACAGTAACTATAAACTTCAATTGTTGTTAAGAACTGTATTTAAAAAGCCATATGGAGGTTTATGGGAATCAGCTGCTCGCAAACAAGTACATATGCTCCCAGTTCTGGTTGCCTACTGATTTTTCACTTGTAATCAGGATACTGCACCAAATATAATACAAATTTTTTGCTCTAACCTGAAGCTTGAAACATCATGGAGCCGTAAATATATTTAACTTTTTTCCTGTAGATACCAGCTCTTGGATCAGGAGCTGTAAGTCCAAGTCCTGGACTTAGTCATTATGCTTTAATGGTGTTTTGTGTTCTTACTATTCAAGGTATCCCTTAGAGTCTGTAATATCAGGGACACCAAGGCTGAGCGGTGTTTGAACTCCCCGCTTAGTTTCTCCCTAGGAGTTGTCTGTTGCTCATTATAAAGCACTCTCAGTGTGTTTTACAGATGGGGTCTAGGTTTTTAGGAGAGAAACCCTATTGATTTTTGGGCAATTAATGTCTAAAACCATTGAGGACTTAGTTCAAAACTGATGAGATGTATTCAAATAAATTGGTATCCAACATGTTGGGGAAGGAGCCTTTAAACACAAGGACAGACACTTACCTTTATAGGTTAACCTTCAACCTGTGGCACTTACGAGAGTAGAGGTGACAAAGCAGCTGTTGCCTACAATGCCTTGGACCACCAGTGCTCTTCATGCATCTTCTTGTCCGCATGGATGAATGCTCCCTCTTAACCTTTTTTCAGCTGAGGGAGTAGGAGGAGTTTGAGGAAGCACAGAAGAACTTGTAATATCTTTTAAAGTTTTCCAATTTTGTTGCTCTGTATCACTAAACTGAGGCTGGTGTGAGTGTAGGTTATTCTTTTCTTTCTCTTCTCCAGCCAGTGCAAAACTAGGTACTCAAGCTGGCATTTCCTTTTGTAGATAAGATAGTCTTGAATAAGAAGCAGCACTGTTCTCGTATTCGTCTCTGATGAGGAGGACATTTTCAATCAGTTTTTGTACCCTACATTTTGGAAAAGTCAGTTTTCCAAAGATTTTCTAAAAAAAACCAACCCCAAAACAACTCTCTACATTTTTACTTAATGCTAATTGTTAAATGAGTGTTATAGAAACCATCAATGAGGGAGAATAACGTGAATGCACCAGGAAAAATAAGTGTTCTTCCTCATTTTTTGATAGGGGAGAGAAAAAACCAATTTGTTATGATAGAGATTACTATAATAATAGAAGTGAAATCCACATTTTCATGTGTTTTAGCCTAGCTAAAATTGTTCTTGTGGGAGAAAGTGTTATAGACAACACATTCTAGCCACAGTTTGCTTTGTTCAGCCTTTTATGATGTAGCAATATAAACCTATTTTGTCGGCTCAACTTGTCTTTTAAGTAAAAAAAACTCAAGTGGAAAATGCAACTGTTTAATTTAAATGGGGAAGGGTAATAATCATAAAAAGTTTTAAGACTAGAAGGGGGCAGTTATATCACCTAGTCTGCTCTGTGTTATAGAGACTTTTGAGTTTTACTCGTCGTATAAGGAGGTAGTGTGAGAACATACCATAGCTTGTTTCAGTGTGAAATGGATTGAAAATGTCTTACAGAAATGCTTTGTTCAAGAGCACAAAGGAAAAATGGAAACTGTTCACCCAAAATAAGATCTAGTGAGAAAAGTAAGCATCTGGGAAATTTGAGTTAGTTTTATCCAGATCCATTGTTGTACTGTGGGTTTTCCATTTATATTGCTATAACATTAAAATGACTTATTATTGGTGGAATAAAAGGTTTTCTAAGCTATCTGATTTCTCCAAATATAATGTCCTAAGGCAGCAGAGAACAGAAATTTTAATTCCACTATTTTGTGTGTTTGTATGTATGAAGTGTAAGGCAGCTCACACATTCTTAATGGTTGTGTCCATAAATGATCACCTGGCATTTCAAGTTGTATTTGATTTTTTCAATGCCGTCAACACGCGCAAGTGAATCTCTGCAAGCGTTTTTGAAGGTTTAAATCATAAATTTCAACTCAAGTGGTGTGTTTAAATTTGTCCTCTTTGGTCTGTAATAGTCTGCAATACCTGGAGTTCCAGGTTATGTGAGCGGTTTTCCAGTTGCAGGGATGATGCCATGTCACATGTGCAGTATTTAGGAAGGTCAATACATTTAGCTTGCAATACAAAATGATCACTTAAGGAACCCTTAGGCTCATCAAATAGCAAGTCGAAGTGAGGCCTCCTCTGCAAAGAGGCTGGCTATTGTTGAAATCTCACAATCCCAATGTGATTGAATCTGAAGAATGGTGTGAAAGTTGTTTTTCCTGCCTTAACATGTCAGAAGAGAATAGAACATAAAGCAACTTGATAATGATGATGAACACTTTTTTTAGTGCTTTTAAATAAAAAAGTAAAGTTCATAATGGTGAGGAAAAATAAAGATGGCACTAAAACCAAACACATGGCTCCCACAACAGTCCTTAGAGAAAAACTGGAAGCTCATTCGGGATGAGGGTCTTGCTGTGATGGATAAAAAAAGAAGCCTCTTCCTCCCTGAAGATGAGAACCTACGGGAAAAAGGAGACTGGAGCCAATTTACCTTATGGCAACAAGGTAAAACCTTCTGTATTTCTTTTCTTACCCCAATTTCATGAACTCAGATTAATGTAGCATAATAAGGAGTAGCAACGCAGTTCTTTCTGGAACTGTTTTTGTAATCACAATTACAGAGGAAGGGAACTGATGAAACAGTGTTTGGGACCCCTGTGACAATGAACAAAGGGTTCTTTATTCTAAATCATGTTGTCCTGAAATACTTCTAAGAGTCCCTTGAGTATGGTAACTGTTCAGTGAGTGTACTCCTCTTCTGGCAAGGCTGCCCACACTACCTGGTAACGCATAGTACAGATCAGCCTGAGGGAAGATGAGGGCATGGGAGAAGGCACATCCTCAATACTGTGCTGCCAGCTAGGGGAGATATGTCATTCAGAAATAGTATAAGCAGAAGAATATGACTTGATTAAGCCTGCTGCCGTGTCCCTGAGCTGGGCACTGAGAGGCCCAACTCCTGGAATGACCTTAAATTCTTATAAAACCCCGCATATGAAAGACTACTGTAAAATAAAGTATTTAAAGCAATTTATATCAAAATGTAAACTGGTGTTGAAATGGTATAATATTGGTGGCATTTTTTGTCTTTTCTTTCTATGCAGCCATGTTAGGGATTATACTTTTAAAATAATACTTTTTGGATGGTAGAAAGCCTGGTGTTCACAAATAGTTTAAAAGCAAAATGTGCTGGATGCTATATTACAACATGGAGGTACTTCAGCTGCACAATCTGTAAAATGGGAATAGTAATATTTACCTGTCTCTGTGTCAGCTCTTTGGCAGCTTTGTTGCTCTTCTTTTCTGCAAAGGAGAAAATGGAAATGTTCATTCATTGCTCTTACCAATGCTCTATCCATTATTTTCACTAGGAAGAAAAAATGAGAATGCTTGTAAAAGTGTTCCGAAAACATGTGCTTTATTGGAAAGATTCCCAGAAGCTACCGGCTGCAGAAGAGGGCAGGTACCTGGCAAACATCTTCATTTTTGCAAATCCTTAATGCTGGGAGCAGGTGATTTTGAGGAATAGAGGGACACATATAGAGGAAAGCAGGATTTTGGTATGTTTAATGATGCCTCATCACACGATAACAATAAAAATATGCCCTATTATAGCTGTCAGCAAATACCAGGTGAAATATGTTAGCTGAAGCCTTTCTATGGACTCTTAATTTGAGCCATTTTACCTTGTGTTTCCTGGGAGCTCGTGGTAGGTAAGTAGTTATTTGCTGTGGGTCAGAATTACAATAAGTAATGCCTTACTAAACCTCAGCCTGAAGTGCCCTGATCTGACTCTTAGCCTAACTCTGCTTTGAGCAGGAGGTTGGATTAGGTCCTTTCTAACCTGAGCTTTTTTTTTTTTTTCTTTCTGATCTGAACCTAACTTTATGTGATTAATTCAGTGAGCCAGATTCTTGCTGTGATAAACTTCACCTGTCTACCCCAGCCTGGCTGCATTAGACAGAGGGAGAATCACCTCATGGAAGCCAAATAGTGCTGCCACATGCTTCTTTCCTGAAGGTAAAGGAAAGAAATTTTACATCCATGAGCTGTAGGTGCCAACAAAATTTGTTTCAAGTGCCTACAATGACTATCCAGCTATCAGTTAACCTCATTTAATCATGAGGTAGACCTGTATGGATTAATACACATGCAGCTGAATGAATGGGCCAACACAGCTGTCAGGTGGTCCTGTAGGACAAAAATTTTCATTTTTTTCCAAGTTACTATATTTTGTCTATAATGGCTGTATGAGAATAACCTCCACATGGCAAAATTAAGGATGTAAAAGTTGAAAAGCACAGTGCTAATGTAGTCCTAATTCAGAGCCTTGAGAGTGTGTTCATCTTTTGACCAGTCCTTTGCTTTTGATGTGCAGAACTACACTGGACGGCTACTGCTGTGGGAATGAACAAGGCAGTTGTTTCATTGATTGGTTGCATAGGCTGGTTATAGTGGATATAACTGATGAGAAGTCATTCCACTCAGTGTGGCTAACAAGAAAACTGCTCTCTGTGGCATCCATAGCCAAAGCAGATCTGTCCCTCAGAGCAATTGCTCTTTGAGAGCTACTCTTTTGTTCATCATTTCTTGGTGCCCTACATGTTATCACCAGGATAGAGTTTGCAGAAATGTTGTGTATTTACAGCTGTAGCTGTAGTCATGCGTTTTGAACATGTAAATGTACAATAATCTGAAAAGTGGTGCTCTAGATGTCTTAAGTTTTGCATAAACTGTTATGAGATGCCTAGGGCAATTTTAGTTTTATGCTAGCCATGACTCAAATGTTACTGCTAAAATAAACTTAATATTAATCAATATCAGCTGTTTCCTATTCATATACTGAAGCACTGGTAAGCAATGGGAACAAGCACAATCAGGAAATAAGGAATTCTGTGCTGGACAAACCATTTGGGGGCTTTGGGCACCTCATGTAGTGACAAAGATTAAAGAAATGTAAAATAATCAACCACCTGCTCAGTGCTGCTGAGAGGCTGTGTAGAACAATAGGAAGTGATCATATTATTTTAAATTATAAGATTCTTCTTAAAAATAGCAGTAAACTGTAAGTATCACAGCCAGTTTTAATTCTGGACATTTCTTATGTTGCAACCATAGTACTACTCATTGGTAGTTTAGAACAATTTATTGATAGCACTTGAGCACAGCACAACACAGATATAACTCACAGACATATCCAGAATGACCTGCATGGGCAGATAATGTACATGACAGTAATCAGTCTTCAGTGCTGGTATATTAGCATTACAGAAATTGGTTATCTCAGATATTAGTAAGTATCCTGCGTAGCCAGTTGTTTGCATTGCATTAGGGTCTAACACATCACAGTGTAGCAGAGTTGGGTGGGAGGGTCTGTGTTCCCCAGGGCTACTGGAGCTTTTCACTTGCTGTCATAAGAAACTGCCAGTAAGCTGAAACCTCAGATGGCAAGAATGGCTGAGGCAAGAGGCACGCACTGTCTTCTGCTGGTCTTGTTAACAGTTGGAGAGCATGCAACACCTTAGTCTGTAAGATTTATCAGAGCTACTCCGTCCCAGCCAAATGTGCAGATTTCTCAGTTGAAAAGGTGCTTCTCACCACTGTCATGCATTATTCACACTTCCTGGTTTAGTTGATACAGAATGAACCAGAAAGGTTGAGGTGAGGAGGGACGTCTGGAGATTACTTAGTCCAACCCCTTGCTCAAAGTATGATGAATTAGAGCAGTTTGCTCAGGACTGTGTGCAGCCAGGTTTTGAATGCCTCTAAGGATAGAGACTCTACAGCCTCTCTGGGCAACCTGTTCCTGTGTACAGTAAAAAAAGTGTTTCCCTATGTTTAAATGGCATTTCCTGTGTTTCAATCTGTGTCCATTGCTTCTTTGCCTTTCACTGGATGACACTGAGAAGAGCCTGCCCTCTGCCTTCTTCACTCCTCTCATCAGGTATTTATATGCATTGATAAGATCCTTCCTTGAACCTTATGTTCTCCAGTCTGAACAGTCCCAACTACTTCAGCTTCCCCTTGTATGTTAGATTCTCCCATCCCTTAATCACCTTTATACACCTTCACCTGCTCCACTGTCCATGTCTCTCTCACAGTAGGTAGCACAGAACTGGGTCCGGCATTTAAGACGTCTCACCAACTCTGAGAGGAAGGATAATCTCCCTCAATCTGCTGCCAGAGCTCTCCACAATGCAGCCCTGGAAGCTGTTGGTGGCTTTGCTGCAATGCTGACTCCTGTTTAATTTGGGCACTGTGAGGACCTCACAGTCTCTTTCTAGAAGGTTGCTTTCCAGACAGTTGTCCATCAGCCTGTATTGCTGTATGCCTCCCTAGTGCAGAATTTTACACTTCTTTTTGTCAAATATTTCAAGATTTCTGTTCCCTCCTTTCTCCTTCCTGCCAAGGACTTTATGAAAGGCAGCCAAAAAAAAAAAGTAGTAGTAGTGTATCAGCCATTCCTATTCAATTTTCTATCATCTGCAAACTTGCTGAGGGGTATGCACTCTGTCCCATCTTCTGAGTCACTGTGAAGCTCTTAAACAGTGCTGGACCCAGTACTGAGCCTTGGGATGCGTCTCTGATGAGTGGCCTTCAGCTGGACTTTGTTCCTCTGGTCACAACTTGTTGAGCATGGCTTAAATGCCAGGTTTCATTCCTCTTCACTGGGAACTTATCTAGATCCCATTTCCTCACTTTGTTGATTAGGATGTTTATGGCAGACTGTTCAAAGACTTAACGTTGAGACAAACAATATCCACCAAGCTAAAAACCTCAACATAGAAAGCTGGTAAAGTACAGAATCCCCTTCATAAACCCATACTGACTACACCCAGGTACATTCTTTTCCGTCATGTGTTTGAAAATTGTTTCCAGGATTACTTTCTCTGTGACCTCTCCAAGGATTGAGGTGAGGCTGACTAGACAGTCGTTCCTTGGATCATCCTACTTGCCCTTCTTGAAGATAGGAACAATGTTTCCTTTTAACCAGTTTCCAGGGACCTCTGCTGGTAGCATTGACCTTTCAAAGATTGCGTGGGTTGTGTATGGATTCACATCATCCACTTCCCTCAGGCCTCATGGGTGCATCCCATCAGGACCCATGAACCAGGTTGTTGAGTTTGTTTAAACGTTCCCTAACCTGTTCCTTCTCCCCAGAAGATAAGTCATCGGTGCTTCAGTCTATTTCACTGGTCTCAGGTGCCTGGCACTCCTGAAAGTCAGTCATACCAGCAGAGATTGAGGCAAAGAAGACATGTAGTGCCTCAACCTTTTTCATGTCCTTTGTCATCAGATTTAGTAGCTGGTCGTGTTTTCCCTAGGATTCCTTTTATTGCTGAAGTATTTGTAGGAATCTCTCTTGTTACCCTTCAATTCCATCTCCAGATTGAGCACCAGGAGAGCTTTGACTTCCTAACCTCATTCCTGCACGTGCAGAATGTGTCTCTACAGTCTTTACGGGTGGCCTCGCCCTGCTTCTACTTCTGTATGCTTCCTTTTTGTGTTTCAATTTTGTCTGGGTTGCCATGCTTCCTGCACATAGGGATTACTGAGCTTGGACAAGGTTCTACTTCAAAGTCAACCAGCTGTCCTAGACCCCTCTTCTCTCATGAGATTTCTCCCAACAGATCCCTGAGTAAGACCAAGTCTGCTCTCCTGAAGCTGTGGGTAGTAATTCTGCTTTTTGACTTTCTCCATCCTCTCATGATCTTGAACTCCACCTTCTCATGGTTGGTACAGCCAAGGCTGACAGCGACCTTCACACACATGTCATCTGAGAGGGGCTGGCCACTCTGATGAACACAAGCCTTGTGTCTCCTATTCTCCATCCTTTTAAGTCTTTCCATATGAAAGAAGGTATTTTTTCTGACTGTAGACAGAAGATAATTATTTTCAGCTTGAAATGTGAATACTGGTTATTTTAAGTAAAATTAAAACTATGTACTTTTACACACAAACACATCCCTGGTTTCACAGACACACCACAAGACATACGTTTTATAGTGTTGAATGCCTTTAGGATATGAGAGAGAATTGCTGCTGAAACACGAACAAAAGATGGCATTACACTTTCCACCCATCACCAAGGATGAAATTAAATGAACTCCAGAACTCCCAGCAGTGTGGTTGTGAAATGGAACGTGTTGAAAAATGTGCCTTTTTCTTCTTGCAGATCAAATATTCTATCATGCACCCAGGGACTCATGTCTGGCCCCACACAGGGCCCACCAATTGTCGGCTGAGGATGCATTTGGGCTTGGTGATCCCTAAGGAAGGCTGCAGAATACGGTGTGCCCAAGAGAACAGGTATGGTTGCAGTGTTTGGTTGGGGTTTTTTGTTGTTTTGGGGAGAGGAGGGATTCACTTGCTTGCTTGGTTGTTTTTTTGGGTTTTTTTTTCCATTTTCCTCTGGACTGAAGAAGGGATGGGACTGCATGTAGTTAAAAAAACGATTAAAAAAAGACGTATTTTGTTGACCGAGATGTGTAATATATTTCATTAAACAGGCAGTTTGCACTCTAACTCATGGTGCAAACTTATAAATATCAGTTCTGAAACAGTGCCAGGAGAAGCTTTGGAGACAAACCTGCTCTTCCCTGCTATGACATGGAAATTTCGGTTGTTTTGGTCAACAGGGTCTCTGTGTTTACTTTTACAATGCCAGCCTAATATTGCTGCCAACAGAGTTCCTGTATTTATTTTTACTTTGGAGAGACTTAGAATTTGTTGCTTCTTTGGCAGAAGCTAAGACTTAGATATACCTACATTTTCACTACCGTGACAGAATACCATGGTACTTCTGGGAAAGGTACTTCTGAATTACAGCAAATAATACCAGCTAAAAGAGGCTTCTGCCTCCCTTTTAGCTGGTATTATTTGTTATAATTCAGTTAAAATATTCCAGTTGAAGCTGATCTCAGGATGAAGACATCTATGAAGTTTTTGGCCCAGTGAGTTACGCAGGTGGCAATTTTTTTAAAGTGCTATTTAAGCAAAATTGCTTACCCATTAGGGAAATTTATACTGAATTTTAAGTCAGTTTTATCTCTATTTGCAGTCCAAACCCCAGAATTAAATGCAATAGCTTATACATCTACAATCAGGGCATATACTCCCCTTAAAAATGAAATGGCAAAATGTGCTAGGTTTTTTGCATTATATTATCAAACACAAACAGAAAAATGTGGTGTTAACTATACTGCTTGTTGCTTACAGGCTTAATTTGCTGAGACTTAAGTGAAATTCTCATGACGCTTAATATCTAGCTGTATATTTTGCAAGATTCTTGTATTGTCTGCAGCTTCTGAGGTCAACAAGTCTTAATTTTTAATTATTTTCAATGTAATAATGTCATTAATGGTAGTAATGTAATTAATTTGATATTGAGAAATAAAATGCTACTGCTGTCTGCATGACTGCAATACATAGCAAAAGCATTTTTTTCATAACATTTGAAAATGACTACAACTGGAAATCTTTGGAATTTTTGAGGATAGAATTATCCAGCTGTTAGTAACAAAAAATGTTGTTACTACACACTCCTGCCAACATATAACTTATTTAATTATTTGTCATAGTTTTACAACTGACACTATCTACCTCTAGGAAGTGATGGACATTTTCTTCCAGCATTCCAATCTAATACCCAAGATAAGTTGGGTGGAAGGAGAGCTCATTGCCTTAGAGGACTGATAGAGAGGCATGGAGTCTTCTAGGTCGTTACTGTGGCTTCAGATTGGTGGTGACTGAATGGTGTTACCATTAGGAGAATGTTTAGTAGCTGGTATGAATGAAGTAGTGGTTTTGCTCTGCTGCCAAAAGAGCAGGTGTCCACAGCTCACCACCTGTTTATAAGGCTGTCACCCTTCTTTGTCTTAACCTGGGCAGAAGGGGTAGTCCTGTGGAGAATGAACTTAACCATCTCCTTGGTAGCAACACTCCCTCAAAGTCAAGACTAGAAGAATGCCTGTTGCTGCAGACAGAGCACAGAGCATGTCAGTGTCCAGGTTCAGGAACCTGGGTCATCTTATGCATCAGTGTTTTTCATTTCTAATGTAAAACACTCAAGAGCTGAGTACAACTTATGCTGGAATGTGTTAAGATCAGTTGCTTACAGCAAGAGCTGTACATTCAGAACAAGGGCGAGGTTTTCCCTGGAAGCACTCAAAGTGTGTCTAGTGCTGGCAGTGGAAGGGCTTACATATATCCCTTTCCCTATGGCAGAGGAGGGGTGTGAACCACTGTGGAAGGGAATGGTGCCAGGAGGAAGATCTACCTTGGGCAATTTCCATTCCTTCCCTCCTGGTGGTTCAGAGCAGTGGTAAACTGGTGGTTTCCAATAGGAGAGCTGGCTGGAATAGGAAGGTTAGCATCATGCCTTTTCTGGCCTCCTGTGCCGCTGCTGTGTGCATGAGAGAGCGAACAGAAACAATGAGAATTTCGTGCTTGGTTACCTCTGTGCCACCCAGTGTGGTTGTTTAGAGGGCAAAGTTACAATGGAACTCATCCTTTGATGGACAGGCAAATCAGCACTGTCTAGTGCTGTGTTTTACTCCTCCACTTGCAGAAGAGTTTTTTGCAGCTGTTTGGGGTTGGTATACCTTGTGTTTGAGGACCACAAAGATGATCAGAGGGATGAAACATCTCTGCTATGAGGAAAGGCTGAGAGAGCTGGGGTAGTTCAGCTTTGAGAAGAAAAGGCTCCAGAGAGACCTCATGATAGCCTTTCTGTACTTAAAGGGAGCTTTTAAGAAAGATTGGGACAGTTTTTATCAGATAGGTTGCAACAGGACAAGGAGTAATGGTTTTAAACTGAAAGAGGATCAGTTTAGATTAGACACAAGAAAGAAGTGTTTTATAGAGAGTGTGGTGAGACACTGCAACAGGGTGCCCACAGAGACCGCAGATGTCCCATCCCTAGAAACATTCAAGGTCAGGCTGGACAGGGCTCTGAGCAACCTGACTGAGTTGAAGATGTCCCTGCTTTTTGCAGGTTTTGCCTTTAAAAGTTCTTTCAGCATGAATGATTGCTGTATGTTTCTTGTTCTGTATAGCATTGGTCATTTTAGGTCACTGGGCCATTTTGAAGTCCCAGCTCTGTAAAGTGCAGGGTATAATGCACAGAAGTGGTAAATAATATCTAATTATCATAATCCAACATCACTGTCAGGCAAGGTGACCTTATCTCGAAATGAAGGCGAAGAGTTACAGCCATTTTGCAGAAGCCAGTCTGAGATCTCAGCTTTAACAAGTGACACTAGAGCTCACATGGAAAATGATATGGGAACTACCCCAACATGGCTCAGCACCATAAGAATATGGTCCCTGTGTTACCACTGAGAAGTTTCTCACACCATCAGGCTTCTAGAAAATATTTATTTGCATGCTAATGGTGGGGTTTGTAGCCTTTACAGAAGGGGCTAATAGTTCTGTCAACTTTATGACTTTTTCTTTGTTGTGCAAAACAGCCAATCCCATTATGATGCAAATGATAGATCCTGGGTTTTAACCTCTGAAGCTACTTCATCTGCTTGCCTGGGTTTTTATTGTCCTTAGCTGAGCTGCACTTCCAGGCTATTTAGAGCAGTTCTTTTCAGGCCTGATTTAATTTAAAAAAAAAAAAAAAAATCAAACCAAAACCAGAAACAAAAAAACTCGAAAAACCCCTAAACCAACCGAAAACCCAGGTACTCCCCCGCAACAAGAAAAACAACACTAGACCTCAATTACTCCAGACAAAGCAAAACCAAATCCCCCAACCCTCCCCAAGTACCCCCACCAAACACCCCCGGCACCCC
>VZRR01004497.1:386102-421416 GCA_013398015.1 Oreocharis arfaki | reverse complement strand
CCCCCCCAAAAAAAACCCCTACCCAAACCCACCCAAAACCAACCCCCCAAAAAACTTCCAAAAAACCCCAGAAAAAAAATCCCCAAAATAAATAAAGCCAAAAGAACCAAACCAATAATACAACCCAAAATCTGCTTGATTTTTTTTTACCACATTATAGCATTCTAAGTGGTTTACTCCCACTGACTTTAATAAAACCAATATAACTTTAGTGTGGTACCAGTTACTCAGGGTCTATGTGACTTACAGCATTTTTGTTAGCAGATAACTGATGTGATAACAAACACCTCCACATGATCATAGGTGAAACCTGCAAGAGGTTGGTTATCTGGGCCTTTAATGCTGATGTCCATGTGCAAGTCAGTGTGATTTTTTTTACTATGTTATGCTTTCTGGTTTGTCTAGTCTTGCTTAAATTATGTTTAGATTATAATTTCAATTGATCTAATTTCAATTTCTCTTCAGAATATTACAGCACAACCCCATAAATTTTGATGGTTAGTTTTTCCTTTTGTTGAATTAAAAATACAGAAATGAACTGGAAGTATGAATCTAGTTTTCACCCTGTTTTTGAAAAAATAAAATTGTTTTCTCTGTAAATGAACACAGCTGAATGAGCTTAAGCAATGCATTTCCATCTTTGATGGCAAGGCCTTTGTTTCTTTACCATTGTTACTGTTCATAGTGCTTACTTCCATCTGAGGGCATCCATCCTCTTGGATTGCTTCAGCTCCTGAGGGATCCTGTTAAAAAACTGTGTTCATGGTGGAGTGGCTTTACGAAGGAATGTTTCTTTGACCGTTGTTAACTTGGCTGTTATTCACCCAGTTTCACCTGGAGGCGTATAATCAGGTGTTAAACTTCTTTCCAAAATTATGAATCCAGGTCTCAGCAGGCTGGAGAAGCTGCCATCTGAAACTTGATGAAGTTCGACAAAGGCAAATGCAAAGCCCTGCAGCTGATAACAGATGAACACCTCGCAGCTGTAGTGGCTGGGTGATGGCTGCATAGAAAGCAGCCTTGCAGAAAAGGGCTTAAGGACCCTAGAGGCCAAGTTGAACATGATTTATAATCTTCTTTTGTATTGATGAAGTTTAGCTGTGTACTGCACTGTGTTAGTAAATTTGTAGGAAGCAGTTTGAACAGTACGATTTTTCCTCTCTCTTCTGCACTCAAGACACTGCCACTGGAGTACTGTGTTCAGTTTGGGACATTTTAGTACAAAAAAAGTCATTGATAAACTAGAGGGACTCCAGTGGAAGATGAGTAAGATGATTAGGAGGAGGAGCTGAACAAACTGGTTTGGAGTCTGAAAACCAGAAGGCTAAAGAGGAGCCTAGTTACTGTCTTAACTACTGATGGGTGACACTGAGGAAGACAGAGCCAGACTCTTTTCAGAGAGGTGCAGTTGTAGAATGAGAGGTAATGAACACAAGTGACAGTGAAGGAACTTTCATCTCAGTAGAAGGGAGTTTTCACAGTGAGATGGTAGAGGTCCCATGGCTGCAGATATCTCAGGTTCTTCACTAGTGGATTTTTGGCTATTTCATCTAACCTCAAAGTTGGATCTAACTTTGCAGTGAGCCTTATGAGCAGAGGCTTAGACCACACAACCTTCCAAAGGTTGTTCTGATTTTTAGAAAAAGCAAGCTGATTTAATGTAATTTCTTTTTGAACCATATGACCATATTACTGGTCATGCCTTCAGTTTCCATCACTTATGTACATCACTAATGTATCTGATTAGAAATGAAGAAAAGTGGATTATTACACCAGTATTATACCCACTCCCTGCTTAATGGACTCAACTCATTGAAAGTATAATAAATAACATAAAAATGTCTGAATGTGTTTGTGAGAATAACTGTGCAGAATGAAGGGAAAGGATCCCTCAATAATATGAACGTCTATTAAACTGATCTTTCTGTAGTTTATTTAAAGCTCCCATACTCCAGTCTCTCTGTATTACGCAGTGAAATCTTGACTATGCAATCTGTACTGTTTAAATCTTTCTCATATGTCAGAGAGCATCTTCAGAGCTGATCTATAGCTTACCTGCTCCATGGCACTTCGAATACTCCACTAAAGTACATTCTTTTTTGTTTTACAGGGACTGGGAAGAAGGGAAAGTTCTTATTTTTGATGACTCTTTCGAACATGAAGTATGGCAGGATGCTGAAAGTTATCGCCTGATATTCATTGTGGATGTGTGGCACCCTGAGTTAACAGCACAACAGAGACGTACCCTTCCTGCTATTTAGGGGGTTTCTTCTGATGTGTGGAGCAGAGGAGCATTAACTCCTTTGGAGTATGAAAATTAGATTAATTTATCCAGCATACAAAGTATACAAGCATTTTAAGGGTGAGAAAAGATAAGGATGACATTCTACAATCAGAGTGGACTTGGTTAAAAAAAAAAGAGAAAAAGAAAAAAAAAGAAGCCATGTTTTGTTTCCTATTGATACAGCACTGATGTGTATTGTTTTTCTGGCTGCAAGTCTGAAAACAAGTCTTGTCAGCCAAAAAGCAATAGGCCTGGATTTTCAAACTGAGGAATGTGCAGATGTTTTTGCCATGCATTTAGTTTCTTTACAAAACCAGTCGGTCAGTCACCTGCTTGACTATGTTCAGGCACGAGATTTATGATTCTATATCTAGGGAATACTTCCTGGGCTTCTCTCTGGGAAGCAACAGGTAAGATATTTGCAAACAAATGCACACAGTTGACTTTGAAAATTAGTATGCAGTTGTAATGTTAGCTGCTTTAGGCATAGAACATGTCCCTATGTTATCACTGTAGATAATGTGAATGAATTATGTGTGTTTTGTACTTTTTCTACTTGAGTAACTGTATTTTTCTAGCTTAATTATGAACAAATCTTCTTTAATTAACCACTATTTTTTAAAAAAGGTGATATATATACAAGTGCATCTCTAGCTATCAGCGGAAGGAAAACACTGTATACGAACAAATTTCATTTTTGCCAAGTGTGGCCTTCTTTCACCTTCCTGGAAATGCAAACAGAAACTTGCATAATAGCTGCCTAGTGAAGCTTTGTTCTTCTAAAACAGAATAGTTCTCTTGGTTAACAGGTGACCTTCGGTTTGATAATGTGATTTTGGAAAATGTTGAACAAATCTGACATTTTTAGGCTCACATCTTGAAGTACTTGACAATTCTTAGGATTATATGGTGAGCTGCTGTTTCTCCCATCATTCCAAAAGCTTCTGTTGTGATATCCTTTTTCTACGCAGTGAGGGTCTGGGTCACCTCCTTCCAGGGGCTCCTCCTTGGCTGCCCTTGGGTGGTCATCCAGCAGAAAACAATAATATATGAAGAATTTCTTGTGCTTTGGGCAGAAGGACAAGGTCTAACTTTGCTTCCTGCCAGAATGCAGAGCAGACAAAAAGCTTTAGGTTATTAACTAATGTTAACTTCCTCTGCCAGCATCCTACAGAGTGCTAGAATGATCCTCTAATTGACCTAATGGTGTTTCCCTCATCCTGTGATGTGTGACATAATGCTGAAGTAGTCTGATCCCAGTACCGTTTACAGTCTGCTCTGTATTTGCCATACGGAATTTACTATAAGGTAAAAAGGCCTATTTTCAAGAAAGAAAACTAGTTGGATGTTTAGGCAGTTGGCAGATGTTTTGGGTCTGTACCGTTTAATGGAAGATGGAGGGTGCAGGACCCTTGACTTTTAGCTTCTAAGAACACTAACAGGAGAGAGAGAGAGCAGAGATTGTGCTGCTGATGATGGCTGGCTGTTATCTCCTCACCTGCAGCACCAGCTGGGTGTGGACAGATGTGCTAGGATGCTCTGGGCATCATTACTGAGGGCTGTGAGTGGCAAACACTAAGCAAGGAGATGTTGAGGTTAGTTAGTCTGCACAGCTTTGACTTTTTTGTTTAAAAGACACAGAACAGGTTTTATTTGTGTAGTACTCAGTGGTTTATTACCGCGGAGTCTACATCATGGCACTGAAGTTTCATGATCTGAATGTCACATTTGCTGAAGCAAACTGCAGATAAGAGCTTTGCATTCCCAAAAACTGAATGCTTTTCAGATTTTGTATTTTACTAGGTAATTAAATCTTGTAATGCCATATAACACATGGTGATTGCACCATAAATTAGTGTAACCAGTTTCTGGAAGTGTGCACTTTAATTTCCTTTTTTGAATATTAAACTGATAAACCTTCTCTTATCAAGAGTCACTTTTAGACAGCTAAGATAATTAGGTTTTAACATGTTGTCCATATCAAAAATAGTCATGAGACTATACACAGTGTACAATAAAGTAACAGTTCTCAGTTAATAATAATGAAAAACTAAAGATTTATAAGTTTCACACTTTAGAAAATATAAAAATACTTCTGGAGATCATTTGGTGAATCATGCAAAACTGGAAATAAGGTACTTGTTATTGTGGGGGGTAAAAGAGTAAAAATGATTTTTTAAATCTCCTGTTAACTGTCAAGTCAGAGCCTATATTTTATATCTTTTTGAAGTGATCAAGCAATACAAATTATAAGGTAATTCTCTAAAATAAAGACAGTGTGTGTAAATAAAAAATCAAGAACTTTTTGAACAAAAATTGATGGTTTAGGAATATTTTTATTAATGTTGCATTTTACTTTCTATAGCTCAGAGTAAATGCCAAAGGAATGGTGAAATCTTTGGAGCTTTATTTATGAAAATCCATGCCGTCCTTCAGATTATTTCATTGTTCCTTTGAAGGCTCATACTACTTGTTATTGTGTTGCAATTGGTGAATAGATAAAATTGGCAAAGAGATAAAAGTAATCTCCCCAAGATGCGTGTGTGCCAGAGTAGCACTGTTTATTAGATTGTGTAGTGACACATTGGCCATTTAAAAATCTTAAGTGCCTTGAATAAGACAAGGTGTTCCTGCAATGCTGAAGTGAATCTATTCTATGCCCACCTGTCAGGGAGCTGAGAGTGGATAATTTCATTAGGTACAGTTACTGGATTAGCTCTATACAGGGGGAGGATATATAGAGCAAACTGCAGAAATTATGCAGTAAATTACTGTCATATTATTTTAGGTATTCCTGATTGCCAACTGGTATTTTGTCTTGAAAAGACTTTTCAACATTGGAAATGCCAAGGGAAGAAGTGAATGGAAGTGTTTTCTTTAATGGAGATCCATTGCAATTTGCAGGGTTTTTCTGTTAGATTTATTTACAGAAGGAAATGGCAGACAAGGGCAACATAGTTAGTAACACAGTATGTGCTCATCATGATGTTAGGAGATGGTTTATGTGCTCATCATGATGTTAGGAGATGGGTTCCACCCTGCCGGTTGTTACCTTGCTTGCACAGAGTCTGTGTAAGAGCCTACAGTTGAATGCAGGCTTCACACGGTTACATACAAGGCATCGATATATAATATGTGTTTATTCATATCACAGTTAAAGAAAATAAATAATCCTTTGAGAGGTTTGATCCTCAATGGTTTCAGTGGTATTTGCACTTCTTGAGCAGAACAAGACCCACTTTAATGAACAGTGGTTGTAACAGATCACCACAAAGATTCAGTGGCAGTGGGGGTAAGTGTATTAACAGAGGAAAATCACAAACCAAAGTATTTCTTCCTTAATGATGCAATATAATAGCAAATGTCTGTCTTTTTTTTGTCTCTTTGGGTTTTTACTTTCTGCTTTAAGCACATTGTCTTTGACAAAACCAAATGCCTTTGAGTCTCTGTGAGCCCAGGGAAGGGAAAGGAGCTATATGCTGCTACCAGGACTTGACATCCTGTTTCCTGGAGTAGGTGGTGATGATGTCAGCAGAGGGGGAATGGAAGAAACCCCAAAGATAAATGGGCTCAGTCATCTTATTTGTTTAATGTTCCTGCAAGCTTCTGCTTCTTTTTCTGACTCCTGTGTTGCCTTGCTGGGACCATCCACTGCCTTAAAGACTTGCTCTCTATCATGGAGGCCAGGCTTTGTATCAATGACATGTTGCTGCAGTAAGAAGTTAGTCTGAGTGAGGTTATTCTGTACAAAAACTAGTGGGTAAATCCCAGGTTGTTGATAGGATCTGGCAGGATGTCCTTTCTGCCCTGTGCAGGCATAAAATGTTGTTGTAGACAAAGGCAGTATTTTGTTAGTCTCTCTGTTAGGGCTGACCATGTCCGCTTGAATTATATCATTGCTTCAGTGTAACACTTGAGAATTCAGTGGGTGTTCCAGTGCACATTAAAAACCCTTGTGCCCATTATCATCTCGTTTTGTATGTATGGTTTACACTGCTCACCTTTGATATATTGTTGCCAACTGCTTGTTCTAGTAAATTGTCAATGTATGGCAATTTAATTGAAGACTAAAAGTATGTACAGTGATTATAACTGTTTAAAAAATAAAGTCACTGCACATGCAATTTGATAAGTTGTTCTTTTATTTCTTTAATCTGGTTTCCATTTCAATGAGGGGATGGTACTCTCTTTGCAGCTAGAGCAAACAGAGATATAACAAACTGATCTTTGGCATTTCAGTTCTTCTGTTCCTCAACATTTCCTTCTAGCAGAAACTCGTACTGAATAATTAATTTCAAGTTTTCCTTTTTCATTTTAACCGTGGCCCACATCTGCAATCAGCATACCTTTCTGGCTCACACTTTTCCCTGACTGCAGGAGGGAAGGGGGTAAATGGCTCTGCAGAGCTTTCATTTGCTGTTGTGACCTAAATGAAACAATCTGGATTGAACCATTAATCACTGCTGAATTTGTCCAATGTGTCTCCCTGGAACACCCCCTTCACACGTGCACACACATGCACACGCACATGTCTCATAGGCTCCTGAGTTGCCTGTGGAAAAACACATCATTAAAATTAAATAATTGCATTTCAAATTGTGCGTGTCTGCTGCTCACACAGCTCATTCCACTTAGCTGTCAGCTTTAGAAGGGCTTCAGAAGTTAAGAACAATTTTTGCTAGATACTGAAGTGTGACCCCTGTATAAGCTGCATGGATGAGGCAGTCACAAAGTGTCATGTTGAATGGAATTATGCTGGCACTGGGGTTCTTTTTTAAATGTAAAATACTTCTGTAAAACCCAAGTACTCTGTAGATGCTGATGATTCTGCCCTCTGACCCAGATTACACTTGCTGATTACAGTGTAAAGTTTAAGTTTGAGATGCTTTTCTTTAAAACATGCTTATAACCTTCGCTTCTATAAAATGAGCATCCCTGATGGAGTCTTCAGGAACACTATTGAAACACCCTGGTTTCTTTAAACAGAGAATGCAGTCCCACCAT
This sequence comes from Oreocharis arfaki, assembly GCA_013398015.1. Lineage (NCBI taxonomy): Eukaryota > Metazoa > Chordata > Aves > Passeriformes > Paramythiidae > Oreocharis > Oreocharis arfaki. Next base: position 414,128 of record VZRR01004497.1, on the reverse strand, counting down.
TTCCAATATTTTAATGTCATAAGTCAAAAAGGAAAGAAAAAAAGAAATAAATTAAATTCTTTGTAGATGGACAGGCTCCTGTGTCAGTAGAAGTTTCTCAGCTCTCATTCAGCGCCGGCCGCACGGACAGATGGCTGGTGACAGTTGTTACTTGCTCAGGAAACACGAAGGACTTGTTACCAAGCGAAACGCGTGTGTGCGTGCGTGTGTCTGTGTGTGGTGTGCTCTGTGGCGTTCTGGTATGGTGGAAGTCTGTTCGTGGATCTCTGTTGGGCACGTGGGAGCTCAGTCCAGAGCCAGCAGCGGTTGGGTGTTCTCACTTTCCCCCTGGTCTTCGTGTTTCAGCGTGCCAGCTTCCACCACAGACTGGGACCTGAAAGCAGGAGAACACACATGCTAGCAAGGACTGCTGCAGAAGCACTCACCTCCCTGAGGTCCTTCCTTTTGTCATCTTTGCTTCAGTCTGTTTTCATCTTTATGGCTCTTCAATCCTTTTCTGTGGAAAGCATAAGGAATTTGAGAAACACTCCTTTAAATACAAGCAGGGAAGTGACTTGTTGAATATCTCAAATGCTTTCAAAATACTTAGTGCTTATCTGCTATCCCTGGTGCTGCACATGCTCAGCAACTTAAAGACCTGGCCCTGCAATACCATGAGGTTTGTTGGTGCTCAACATCTTCCTAGGCAAAGCTCTGTGTGCAGCTGCTCACTGGAAAGCAAAGTCATTTGCACAGGTGCTTGCAGGAGTGAGTCACAGCTCATGCTTGTTGCAAATCTTGAGAAATACAAGTAGGTAAATCACATTTTACTGATGTAGGGCTTTATGGGGCAGAGCTTCCATGAGGTACCCAAGACCAATGAAGACAGAGTTCATGTGACTATGAGGGAGCTTCTAGTGTGCCCAGTCCTGCAGTTTATCTCCCTGTCTACACCCTTCAAGGATAACTTTATTCAGGGTTAGTCCCTTTTAAATCGATTTCTGTCTTCAAGGTGGGAAGCATAGTTTATCCTTTGTTATTAATAGATTTTAAAAATCCCAACATGGAAAAAAAGAGTAAACACTAGAGAAAGAGGAGCGTCATGATTTCTTGCAGTAACAGAAGTGGAATGAACTCAAAATAGCGGGAAAACTCAAGACTATTTCATTTTCTGATGTCTGTGTGCTTTAATGTTTGCTTGCTGAACTATGGAAGTAGGATCTGATGAATTTATTGTTACAGAGATTTGTTATCCTCCATTTTCCCTGTTTTGGGCTAGGAGTAGCCTCCCAGTTTGGAGGAGACAATGAGCTTCAGAGGAAGACCACTGGGTGGAAATTTTAGAAAGGGAACTTTTTCATAAAGGGGGATAGAGTCAGCCAGACCAGGCATTCACATAGTGCATAGTATCGTTATAAAGAGACAGTTTTCTCATGGATGGCTTTTAAAATTACGGGTAGCTCTCACTCCATGCATGATGCATTTGTAGTTCCCAGTTGTTCATTTATGCTTTAGCTATTTTGTAAGATTAGATCTCACCTCTCTTTTGATAAGAATCCTTAGTAAATTGCATCCTTTGGTACTGCAGAACTGAATACCATGACTGTGAATAACTTGTATGATAATTATTCTTGTTCTTATGCCTGGAGCTTTCATTAAAGCATAATAAAAATTTTCATTTACAAAAAAATCTCCAAAGGAAGATGACAAAAACTGGATGCTCAATGGGAAGATTTTATGCCATAATTTTCAAAGAAATTATGTTTGCCCAAATGTTTTCGCTGCGTATTTTTTACAGATATGTGACATGCATAGTGTTTATGATTGCATTTTTATATAAAAAAGCAACTGATTTGGGAGATTATGCAAAATGGCAATTTACATATTTCTAGTATGAGGCAGCAAAAATTAATCATGTGGCTTTCAAACTGTTACGGAATGGATTCAAACCACAACATCATCAAGTTTTTATTTTTTTTCTGGCTACCATATTAAATTATTATTAAATAGTACCTGATTAATACTTGTCACCTGCGTATTGTTTCTATCTGACCCACTGTCCTTCAATGGATATAAAATGTTGTGTATCCTTTTCAGCATTTGCCAGCACACAGCAGAAAGTTTCTGCTCTAAGTCAACTGTGAAAAATGTCAAAATTTTTCCATTTGTGATCACTGCTGATCATTTCTGCTCTCTTTTCATTGCACAATCAAAAATTCTTGCATCTCTAACAGCAAGATACTGCCTTCTCCACCATACTGGTACTTGGATGCACACCACCTTGGGAGCAACATAATCCCAAATTCTCTGTGCAGGTCCTATGCTCTTCCTTTTCACAGGGAAACAAAACATCCAGAGCACTGAGGAAATGTGTTGTAACCCACCTGACCTCCAAATTCAAGATGCCAAATGATTCAAATGCTATGCCCAGCCCTTCTGAATAACGTGAAGAGGGATCCAACTGAGATTTTTGTATCTGCCAAGCTCTGCAGCAACAATTTCTTTTCTGTTTCTGCTAAAAGCTGATTAGATTACTATCCTAAAATAAGCAATTCTGATATCTGTCTGTAGGGTACAGTCATGGTTTGAACAATCATCGCTGTTTTCTAAGACACCACAAAAAAAACCATCGCTGTTTTCTAAGACTTGTGTTTGGATTTCCATTTTCCAAATACATCAGGGGTTTCTTCGCTGAAAAGTGTTTCCAGTTTTGTTTTTAACTTACGTTTTATGTAGAAAAGCGGAAAATCAGTCAATTCTGAACAACATTCAAAATAATCTTTTTTCATATTCTTAATTTATGGTAAATATTAAAAATGTTGGCATAGTTGGGAAAGGATTTTGACAATATGAATCAATGCAGCTCACAATCTAAGGTAATAACTTAGCATGAGATATACATTTCACCAGCCCAAAACATCCTGAATTTGCTCAGGTGCTTGCAGGATTCTCTTAATTAATGACAGAGAAAAGGTGCTTTGAAGTAAGTCACAGTTGCAGAAAGCATTTTCAACTGACCAGTAACTGTACAATCACAGAATCATAGAATACGATGAGTTGGAAGGGACCCATCAGGATCACCAAGTCCAACTCCTGGCCCTGCCCAGGACACCTCAAGAGTCCCACCATGTGCCCAAGACCATTGTCCAAATGCTTCTTGAGCTATCTCAGGCTTGGTGCTGTGACCACTTCCCTGAGGACCCTGTTCCAGTGCCCAACCACCCTCTGGGTGAAGAATCTTTTCCTAATATCCAAAATAAACCTCCCCTGACTCAACTTCATGCCATTTCCTAAAGTCCTGTCACTGGTTAGGAGAGTGAAGCTATCATTACCTGCCCTTCCACTTCCCTGCATAAGGATGCTGAAGATCACAGTGAGGTCTCCCCATCTCCTCCAGGCTGAAGAACCAAGTGACCTCAGCTGGTCTTCATATACAGCTGCCTCTCCTGTCCCTTCACCATTCTCATTTCTCCTTTGGACACTCTGTAATAACCTAATACCTTTTTTATATTGTGGTGCCTAAAACCTGCACACGGCACTCAGGGTGAGACCACCCCAGTGCAGAGCAGAGCAGGACAATCCCCTCCCTTGCCCGGCTGGAGATGCCGTGCCTGATGCCCCCCCAAGACACTCTTGGCCCTCCTGGCTACCAGGGCACTGCTGACTCATGTTCAGCTTGCCATCAACCAGGACCCCAGGTCTCTTTCCACAGCACTTGTCTCCAAGCTCTTGTCCCCCACACTATTCACACAACCGGGGTTACTCCATCCCAGAATCCTTGTTAAACTCCATGTCTGGTGGTTGCCCATCTCTCTAATTTGTTGAGGTCTCTCTGTAGGGCCGTCCTGCCTTCGAGGGAGTCAACAGTTCCCCCAATGTTTGTTGTAAGTATTCCTTCAAGTCCTGCATCCACATCGTTAATGAAGATGTTGAAGAGTGCAGGGCATAAGATGGAGCCCCGCAGAACCCCACTAGTGACAGGTTGCCTGTCTAATGTCACCCCATTCACTGTAACGCCTTGTGCCTCACCTGAGAAGCAGTTGGTCACCCATCACATGGTGTGTTTGTTCAACTGAATGCTGGATATTTTTTCAAAAAGGATACTGTGACAAACAGTATCAAAAGCTTTGCTGAATTCCAAAAAGATTTCACTAACTGGCTTTCCTAGATCAGCTAGGTGGGTTACTCTGTGGTGGAATGAAATCTGGTTTGACAAGCAAGACTTTCTCCTCATCCCCGTGCTGGCTGTGGCCAATGACTGCATTATCCTCCAAGTGTTTTTCAATACCTTCCAGAATAATTTTTTCTATGATTCTACCGGGCACTGAAGGGAGACTAACAGGCCTGTAGTTCCTGGGGTCCTCCTTCTTGCCCTCCTTGAAAATCAGGACATTTGCCAGCTTTCAGTCTGCCAGGACCTCTCCAGATCATCAAGACCACTGAAAAATCCTCTAGAGAGGTACTGCAGTGACATCAGATAGCTCTTTGAAGATTGTCAGATGAATCCCATCGGGCCCCACAGGTTAGTAGGGATCCAGCTGGAGCAGCAGATCCTGTACAAGTTCAGGATCAGCTGGGAATTGATCATTCTCATGGTCCTCCAGCTCCAGGCACTGAGATCCCCTGTATTTTTTGGCTGTAGAAATTAATGAAAGACAAATACTATTTAGAAGAAGCATCCTATGTGTTGGTTTCATCTGGCTTTTTTGTATCCAGCACACATATTCAGTTCAAGGAAAGCAGTCACATTCGAGGTACATGCAAGTTTACACACTATTTAGGGGGGTTTGTATGCTGGCTTTAGCATTGAGCCTAGGACTAGGAGTAGTTCTTATTTTAAAAGTTCTGCTACCTGTTTTAGCTTCATTAACATTTTAATCAGGGGACTTCACAACCACATTTCAAATTTTGAAGAGAATCTGATCATGGTTCTTGAAAATGTGTGTGTGTATCTAATTGCACCTTAACCTCCTATTGAAAAATAAATTGCAGTCAGACACCAAAGTACCTTTGCCCTGACTCATCTTTATAAATTGCAACCATTGTTGCGTTCAAAGCACCCTCTTGCACAACAATTTAAGCCATTTTGATTTAAAACGGTAAATGAGCAGTAGAGAGCTTCCCTTGTTTGGCAAGCAGGGTTTAAGCTTCGGCCCTGTCAATGCAGTTGATACTCTTCTGGTGGTTTCCCATGGCCAGCAGAAGTTGTTCATGGCACCAGACAAAAGCATTTTTGTTTTGCTGCGTTTCCATATAAGTATGTTCAAATACCTGATGGGGTGGAGTAGTAGAACACAAAATAATCATCTCAGTGATACTCAGTGACAGAAGAGGCAACAGACTCATGGAAATACAGGAACTTCCATTTTTTACTGGGAATGGACAAACACCAAAACAAATTGCTCAGAAAGGTTGTGGACTCTTTGTGCTTAGAGATATTCAGAATCCAGATGGACACAATCCTGGACAACCTACTCTAGCTGACCCTGCACTGAGCAGGGGATTGGGCAGAAGATCTCCAGAGGTTTCTTCCTCAACCTTCTTATGATTCTGTGCCCACAGAAATACCAGCTTCCCTGTACCATCCCAATTCATCTTTCTATCCTGACAGGGCAACTATTTTATTTACACGTTGATTATGCCTTTGGGGTGTCAGCTTTCACAGCGTGGATGACATTCAGCTGCTAAACACAGATATCTATGGCCGTTTAAGGCATTGTAGGGTATCCAAAACACCTGATTAGATAACTGACGGTTATGGCTCTGAGTAGAGGACTCATGCCCTTTTGGAGTAACAGATGGAGGCCAAGAGGCCATCATGGTGCCTAAAAACACTTAATTATACTTTGCAAGATGAATGCAGCTACTTTGTAATGTCCAAGAAATGTCCAAGTCATTTTGACCTGGGCCAGATATGAACTAATCATCTAAGCAGGAAACAGAAATTGCATTGGCCTTCTCCTGCCAATACATTTTAGTCACTTGTGTTTGGATTCATCTCATCATCAGACATCTATGGTCACTCTGTGCTATAAATGGCAGAGAAATATCCTTGGGGTGCTATTCATCTGACTTGTTCTAAACATATGGTACAAACATATGATTCATGGGTTACCTACATTCAAGTCCCTGTTATGATGAGTTCTCATCTGTTAAAACAAGGGAAAACAGGTTTCATGACTTTCGAGTCAATGTTTCCTATGCATCACAGCCACAACTGCCTCACACCTTCAATATTCACTTCCAGTACTCACCAGAAATGTGAAACTTGTCCTGAGTGTGCTACAACTCTGGAATTATAAATAAGTATGCTTGAATTCAAAACTTTCTGGTTTCCTTCCTTTCTCAGCTAAAAATTCTCAGCAACCAGTTCAAAATATGCTTGGCTGTGAAGGATTTGGTTGGCTTTAATTTCAACATAAGTAGACAATTGTTAGTATCACACAGATAGGGTCACTGCCCTCAGCTGGCAGACCCTGCCTGTCTTTCTTTAACATGATCCACATGGGAGACTTAGCTCCTGTAAGAGTACCTGATCACAGTGGACTAGGAGATAAATCTGAAGTAATTAAAAGACAAGTCAACGCCCATAGACTTTACTAATCTAGATTCCAAGGCTAGGTAACCTTGCTTAGGAGAACAAAATGAAAATGGAAAGAGAAATGAATTCTCAGTCTCACTTCTGAACCCTAGGTACCATTTGAGTGTGGTCCATTTAAAGCGTCAATCAAACCCCCCATGGTTGTTTTACTGTTCGGCAAGAATATTTGGAAGTCTGGAAAATCAACAGTACCCAGCTGTTTCTCCAGCAGGCCAGCCATATATTTCAAATGACAGCACTGCATAGGTATGTACATCAATATCTAAAAGAACAGATGGCTTTATGTGTGTGGCCACTTTTATGCAACTTTCTCCAATTCAGTCAAAAACCATGAAAGAAAACTGGATGCAGACCTCCTAACTGTGCTGTTTTCAGAAGGCTCTTGTCAGAGTATAGCTGCAGTCAATCAATGGCAGAGAATTGATGTTTGTTGGGTATCAGTTTTGTTTCTCATAAAAAAATACAGTACAAAATCCTGGGCTGAGCTAACAGTAAGTGCCAGTGTATCACAGCACGTTTGTCTTCAGAGACATCTTCCAATTCCCTGATCTCCCATTTTATGCTTTTCTTCACAGGAATGCTGATGTGCTGCAGCCCACAGGAGTGAGGACGTATTTGTGCTGTGCTTCCTTTCAGGGGGTTTGTGAACGAAAGAGGAGGGTGGCATGTTTTCTTCCCCGAATGCAGGAGGCTTCGAGCTCTCAAAGTGACACACTGCAGATCACACTGAGTTTTCTGTTTTCTACCTCTCAGCACCCATCTGCTCATTTCCCATAAATTTCATTCAGATTTCACCAGTACCTTAGGGCTGTTCATCTCCCAATTATTTATTCCCTTTACAGAACATTATGAGTATTTTTTAAAATCGCACTTGTGAATGTTTGTATTGACAAGGTCTGAGGGATATTTCTTTCTCTGCCTTTCTCCCTCCATCAGACTGAAGAGGGAGGTGCAGCACCTCAGAGTGTGCTCCGCAACACCCCTCACTCAAATGTATGGCTTCACCAGGTGGGAAAAACAAGGCTTTCTCCTTGGTATCACAGAAACAGTGCAGATGTACAGCTGTCAAGTAATGGTGGCAAAAGGTACCCTTTTGTTATTGAAAGTGCTTGAAAAGGAAATGCTCCCTAGGTGGTGTGGGCAGATAAAGCAAGCCCTGCTCAGCAGTGCACAACCCCAGCACAGCAGCCATGGCATGTGGTTCTCTGCCCAGGTTCACAAGCCCTGCTCAAATCTCTTGCCAGTGCAATTCTACAGCTTCTACACTGGTGCTGGCTCACAGTTCTGCATTAAGACAGCAGAGTGTTGTGCCACAGAGACCTGCCCGGAGGGGCAGCTTTGGTACACCAACCGCAGCACTGCAAAGAGATGCAGCACCACCGATGTCCAGGGGCCCAGGTGGGCTGTGAAGTGATCCACTGGCATGATGAGTCAGGGGCAAGAGCAGCATGAAGCTCTGGCCTAACCTTGCTGCCAGCCCAGGCCTCAGCCCTCAGGACAGTGATGACAAGCTGCTGCACTTCCCGAATGGAAGCTGACTTTGTCACCACTGTGGCAGCAGTGACTATCATTCTCCCTGGCGGTGAGCACACCCTAGTGAGAGGTCTCTGAGAAGTGCCTCAAAGGCACTACTGAAGTGCCTCAGCAGGCACATCAAAGTCAGGGGCAGCCCTGGCGCGGCCCTGTAACTGCATGTGTGAAGAAGACTCTGCGAGTACACCTGCACCACTAGAGGCAACTGCTGCAGTGAACCCCGGCACAAGACCCCTCGTCCTCCCTGTGCCCGCCAGTTCTCGCTATGCCCCTTTGTTCCCCACAGCTGCTTCTCTCCACCACAAACCCTGAGCACAGCTCACTGCAGGGTGTGCACAGAGGGATAGGGATGACACTGCACCACGTTTTACTCTAACCATGGCCTGGCTGTCTGAGCACCCAGTCCTGACCCATCCCTTAGCCCACACCACTCTCCAAGGATGTAGTGCATTTCCTTTCGCTCTTGCTGTAAAAACAGTTTTCTGATGGGCTATGACAAATTCTCAGCTTATTGCAGGCACTCTGAATTGTATAAACATGCAGAAATACTTAAGTATTTGACACAGCATGTACACTCTCATGTCTCCAGGCCACCAAGACCCACATGGGACCATAGCACACACAGGGCAAATGCAGCCAGACTCCTCTTGGCAGGGTCTATCCCTGAGAAATATGGACAGGAGTTGGTCTGTGCCATCAGCCTTGGAATTAGGGTGCACATTTCAGTCTTTTTTCATCAGTGTGGATTTGCCTGATATCTCCTGTTCCTGTGTGTTCTGGGCTTCTGTGTCAAGGTCTTGCCTCAGTCCGGGGCAGGGGAAAGGCATGGGTGGGAGCTTTTCCTGTCCATTTTCTTTCTCTACTAGACTGAGTTTTCCACCTGCTTTTTTTCTTGCAGAAGGAATAGGAGCACCTGCTTCAGATAGAAGTTCCTGGAAGACCCTTAGTCCTCTGGAATCCAGTATGTCACCTATCACACGGTAAGCCTAGTCATAACATCAAATAAAGACAGCACTGCAGCAACAAACACTAATTTACATGAGACTCAGCAGAGCTATTATGAAGTGTGCAGGATTTGATATCTAAAAATAGAATTTCAGGCCAGGTAATGAAAAAAGTTTCTTCTCACACTTTGTAAATATTCACACATGAACACACATGCACTTGTCATCACCACTCATGCTTTTCCTGCTTATCCCCATTTCCTTGACCATCAAGCTCTCTGTCTAGCCCAACAGCTTCCTTTTTTCAGACAATGCAGTCCTTTACTCCTGCCTCATCTTTCAGTCTGCCTTTTTTCGCTCCCATTCCAGTGACTCCAGTTCTCAACATCTCAACCAGATCTGCCACTGAGTCAGTCTCTTCACTGTGGCAATAACAGGGAGGACAGAGCCCTAAGAGCAAAGGGGATCAGTCTTCCTACTTCCCCATCATACATCAAAAGTTTCCTGTCCTTCAGAAGAACAGCACTACAGCATGAAAGCAACCCTGCAGATGTACTATTTAGAGTGGAAAGTTAAACACCACCACAGAGTGAAAAAACAAAATGTAGGTTGTGAGAGCAGCAGTCACTTGGCCAGGTGTGTGTGGGTGTTGTGACCTGTGCGTTGTGCCCTGGCCTCAGGAGCACACACTGTTCTTTCTCAGAGGGCTCTTTCCTACCCCAGTGCTCAGCATACACAGTGCTGTGCTAGTAAGTGGCTTTTTATTTTGCTTTCTTCTGGTGATTCAGTGTGTGTCTCTGTGACACATTTGCTGCATATTAGTCCAAGCCTGCTCTGAAGACAGCCTCTGTTAATTCCCTCCTGAGCTTTTCTGTGGAGTTTATCAATGCAGTACTTGTGCGCCTCTTTAATGCTAATTCATTTGCTGCCATAGCATGACTGTGAGAGTTGGTTTTCTTTTAATTTTCATTTTGCATGTGGAGAGCTGAAACACATTGAGATTAGGGTACAAGTATTCCTCTGACAGGGTGCTCAGTGCTGACAGTCTGATTTTGCAGAGCCTTCAGCCTTAAGTAGCAGCTTGCGTGCACAAAGCACATGTCCCATGGATTTCTGTTGCAGGCGAGTGCTAGGTATTTCTGGAAATGAGACCCCAAAGTCTGGGGCTTGACAGGTTGAAAGTAAGCCATTTGCAATCTCACCATCTGTGTGAAGTTCGGCTTAAGCTATTTGCCAGGCTGACACAGGGGGTCAGGGGGAAGAGGAGAGCAGGAGCTGCTTCTCAAGGGTTGCACCACCCAGCCTGAACCAAAGGATCATTCCTTGTCTCCATCAGCCATTTGCTTGCCTACCAAGTGTGTGTCCTAGCCCATCTGCTTCCAGTCCTCTGTGCCTACCTTGTCTTTCAGTCTGCCTTGTGGCTCCCATCGCAGTGACCCAAGTCTCCAATACTCCAGATGGGCTCACCACTAAAATCCTCATCTCTCCAATTCTCCTGCCAACAGCAGGGAGGATGAAGCCCTGCAAGCATAAGGTGTCAGTCTTCCAAATCCTGGCTCCGTGTCTTGCAATAGATTGGCCTAGCGCAGGGACAACAGTGATCACAAATAAAAGTTGTAATCACAAAAGCCCTCTACACCCCATGGCCTAGGCAGGAGATGCACATCATGGGCATTGAACCGTCAACCCAAGCTGAATAAGTTTATTTATGTTGGGAGGTCAAGCTAAAGCATGCAGCAATCTGTGGGGCCATTAAAAGCTAAAATTAAATATGTTTCTACAGGGCATGTGTGAATTGCCCTTTCAAAGGCTTGTAACTCAGCCAGATGTAGGTGGATTTTTCACAGGACAGCAAAAGACATAAGCAGTGTAAAACCATTTGTTTTATTAAGTGTCATGTCTCTAATCTAAACTACTAAACTTTTGGCAAATTTATAGCCAGTTGAAGACATAATTTACAATGCAATATTTTAGGCAGCCTGAACAGCACTGGTTCTGCCATTCCCACCTCTAGCCTGTGTTTGTGCACCCATGCACTGGAAATTCAGTGCTGCAAACAGATGAAATGAAACCAATGCTGTCAATACCCACAGAGAGCAACTGAGTTCTTGCCTTGTCCTCTCCTTGGTTCAGCTGTGGCTTTGCAACTCATATTTCCTGCTTGGCTTCTCTTGCTACGGGTTCCTGAGGAAATTCTGCAACATCTCCCCTGTAGCCTCTCTAGGACCTGCTAAGGTGCCCCATCCACCAGTTGCTTTCCATTTCTTTCTGATGTATTCACTGGATTCTGTTTAGAAGTTATAAAACTCTCTAACAGCTAACAATCTATATTACTAGATAATACATACATTACATGATATGCATGTCCCTGGGACACCTGCTTTATGTGCCTCATTCATCATCTGTGTATGGGGGAAGCATTTCTGCAGAAGTATTCAGAAATTCTCCATTGTTTGAAAAAATTTGAAATAAAATAGTGAATGCAAGCCTTGCATTGTAGGTCTCGTGTATTATAGAGCTATTTTATCACAATTTTTTCCCTTTTCCCCCAACACAAGTAGAAATGCACCCCATCTACAAGCAGAGCAACCCAGGTGCCATCCATGGGCAGTGGGAAGTGTTCACACATTTTCATACTGATTTTTATTTGCTGGTACTTTACTACTTCTGCAGTAAATTGGTGCTGACTGTGAACCGGCATAAAACATGACCCATAAAAGCAGAAACATATGGCGAAGGAACACTAAGGTCACACTAAGGATAACAACTAGAAAGGTCTGCCTGCACAGCCCAGCTGGGCATATGGAGAAACAAGTCTGAATAAATAAAAACCTTACATAAGTCACCCCCATGAATGGCCCCTTTTGGTTCTAAAACAGTTCCAGTCGGCATTAGTGTGTACCAGTTGTAATATCCCTCTTTCTGGAAGCGGGATCCCATTTCTGAGAAACAGCAATCAGTTTTAGCAGTGAGTTCATTTGAATATCAAGGCTTTTGAAAACATGCACATCAGGAGGCAGTCACGGCTACGGCCTCATCTGTACTTTAAAATCCTTTCACTCTAATCTGGGACATAAAAATCCACATGCTCTAACTCAGCATGGTGGGGCAATGGGGCAATGCATTCCAACAGGCTTTTTCCACTGCATTTTCAAAATTCGTAATATGGGAGCTTTTCATGAACCACTAGTCAGGCCATTGAGTCTTTAGGCGCTTTAGTCCTTCAGGAAACAGCCCCAGGTTGTGCCAGGAGGGGTTTAAAATAGATATTAAGAAAGAATTTCTCTACCAAAGGTGTTATAAACATCGGAACAGGCTTCCCAGGGAAGTGGTGGAGACACCATCCCTGGAGATATTTAAAAGACATGTGGATGTGGTGCTGAGGCACAAGGCTTAGTGGTGGACTTGGTTAACACCACTTCAGTGGTTAACACTGAATTTGATGGTCTTAAAGATCTTTTCCAACCTCAATTATTCCACAGTTCTACGATTCTATAAGTTTCTATTTCACAGTAGAAAAATGTAGTGGTGTCTTGATGCACAGATCGTACATGTTCGTAATGAGTGTGCCTGGGTCTACTTTAAAAGTTTTACCCTAACTCTGAATCTACTGAGTCTCTGATAAGCCTGACTCAGTGATAGTAATGCTCTTGCAACCCGTGTTAAGAATAATTTTAACCCCAAATTTGAATAAAGTTGTCATCAACTAAACTTTGATTAAATAAGTTTCATTAAACAACCCAGGTTGTTTGGCTAGAATATATATGCAGTTGTTAGGTAAAATTTCCTTTCTCTGCAAGGCAATTTTAAATTGCAGTAGGTTTTCCAACCTGTTTGCACTGGCAGCACGTTAAAAGCAAGTGCTCTTTTGTTGCCTGGGAGGGCAGAGAAGGAACATTCATCTCCCAGGCTGTTCTTGGTGCCTGTGCAAGGGACAAGCAAAGGCAGAGCACAGCCTTTGTCACTTGGACTGAAGATCAAGTTCAGACATCAAGAAGTGACCCAGATGCAGCTGGGTCAGTTCTGAACTGAAGAAGAGCAGTTCTTGTAAAGAAAAGTGAGTCACAGAGAGGTAACGCTGCTGCAGCTTACTTGCTGCTGCTGGACCCGAGTGTAAGAGCAAGGGTGACACTGGAGCAAGAAGGAAACTTCAAAGAACTGAAGCTCTTTCACATTCTTCCCAGTCACTGAATATATCCCTCCACCTGGGGATGCTCACCCATTGCTTTTAGGTATCCAAGTAGCTGCTGACATGGATCTCCTACTGTTGGGAAGATGGGGCTAAAAGATTGTGCCCTATTGGCATAGTGATATGCTGAGAGCAGTCTCTGAGTCTTTAACTGCCAGGCTTAACCATCCACCATAACTATTCGTTAAACTGCACACCCAGATAAAACCTCCAGCTGTTCCTAAAAACAACAGCTCATCAACGAAAGCCAGCATGAATGCCTCAGGCAAATGCTTTGCTTTTGTGTGAGCTCCCTGTTGACTAAAGGCCCCTTTCTGACCATCAGAGATCAGAGAAGTCTTGGCTACAGCTGAAAGGGAGGTGATATTCTTCCCCGTGCTCCAAATTTCTGCACCATTTACGTTGCTCTGAAATCCCAAAGCTCTTAAGTGACAGGATCCCTGCATGGATGCAGACCCTTCATAAGGGATGGCCTAAGACAGGGAAACAGTCTGTTGCCATCGCTGCTCCCAGGACTGTCTAATGGATGTGGCCAGGCTTTCAGACTAAACTAAGTTTGCTGTATTAATGCTGGTTTGCATGACTACTACCTTGCACATTTCAGACTTCACTGAGCTGAATCTTAATAAACACACATTCAAAATGGATTTTTATCATTGTTGCTTCCCCCTCCCTTCCCCCCCGCTCATTAAGACTCGTTGTGTGGAGTCATCAGCTGTTTTGCTTTGTTTCCCATCTGTTCATATAGTACTTGGGGTACTAGATAATACTGCAGATGGGAGTGCCATTTCCACTATTTTGGTTTTGCTCCAGTGAGACTTCATGCGGCCACTGGTGGAAAAATTGCAATGGTTTTGATTAAAGATTTTCCGTATTACAGACACTCGTCAAATCTCTAAATTTTCAAGATCATGTCACTGACTAGAGTCAGTGGCAGTCTTTCTCTAAGAGGATTTTCAATCCTTTCCCCATCTACAACACCTCCATTCTCTGAAGTCAACAAGAACTCCTTCTTGAGAACAAATCTTGTGCAAGTTCAAGTCACAGGGAAAACCATCCCTGCCTGTGACTGCGAAGAAGATAATGTTCTGGTCCCATTGCTGTTAAATGGAGCAGAAGCTGGAATCTAATGAGGCTGTGCTATGCAAGTCTAATCTGCTGTAGCCTCTTCACATTGGTCTTTCACGCCTGTATCAGCTAGACTGTCATCCTGGCCTCTGACATCTAGCACACCAACTCTAATCTGCAGCCAAGGTATACCTTGATCAACTTGTACCCATTTGATCTCATGCCTAAGTTGTCCTTTCTCTCAAATACCTCTTCTCTCTCCCCAGACTTTATTCCCTTCAAATCTATTTCAACCTTCGCTCTCTGAATCTTAACAAACCACTGTCTTCTCTAGCTTCTTGCTAGAAAAATATGCTCTCTGCTTTCCTCATCCTCCCCACAATTCTCAGGTGAACTTGTTTTAATTTATATGCACCCGCCCTGGTGACAGGAGCCAAAGCACTGCTGTCAGTCCTGAAGCCAACTTACAGGCAGGTACCTGGTCCAGCTTCAGCCCGTCCCACTCCTGCTTGGTGCTGCATTTTTTCGCGGTCTGCATTTGGAGATTTATTTTAGTTTTCAGTTTGGTCTCAGGCCATCTTGAAAATGGCCTCCTTCTACCCCTCTGCATTCATTGGCTAACGTAGGTTAAGTGGCTACAACAGTATTTCGGTCAATTATTCTCTGATTCAATTTCCTGGCACTTTTCTTCCAGATCTATAATTCATATCTTGATTTCTCAGCATCTCTGCTACTAAAATTGTGAGACACTATTTTTGGAGTAGGTGCCAAGGGTGAGCTTCTCTCCAGGTGCAGCGGATGGTGCCATTTCATTTCACAGGGACACTTCTCTGTGGTCACAGTGCAAGACTCTCAGCTGTTATAGCAGCACTGAACTCAAAGATTCCGGATGTGGGTCCAGTGGCAGCTCTAGCAAGGATGGGCTTGTGTGGCTTTACAGCAAGTGGCCACTGAGCCAGGAGGGGCTACAGCTCTGCACCTTCTCAGGCAGCAGGACAGTGCCACAGTGGGAAACAACCACTGTAGCTCCAGCCTCCCAGGCAAATCCAACTCTCATAAGCACTGCCCTCCCCTGCAGCTGGTTACTGGGCAGGTAAACCTGTAGTGACATCTGGGAAGTCAGAGACTAAAAGGCCAAAAATTGTTCAGGAAGGCTTTTCAGCCTTAAATTGCAGAAACTCTAGAAGGTTCAGTCTTTTTATATTTGTCCCTTCCAGAGGAACATGACTGCCAAAGAAAAAGTCAGTGACCTTGACCTTTATTTTTTATTAAATCAATCATTTCATCAGATAAACACACAATTAACATGTTACTTAAGAGTGTATGCCATGAAAGGAGGATCAGAGGAGAGATCTTCAATAAAACTAGAAATTGTTTTAATAAGGGGAAAAATGATAGAGGGAGTTATATTTAAGATGAAGAATAATGTTAGAAAATCACCTATGCCTAGTGTAAACTTCTCTGGGGTATCCAGGAATCTCAGCCATGGCCTGAGTTTCTCATTGTGTTAGAGATATATGAACCTAAAGAGGCCAGGAGGGGAGATATATAAAGACAGGTAATGCTAGTAGAAATCTGGAGACCTTTTAAGATGCCTCAGATATAAATCTGGTCTAATGGATCTAATAAAGCACACAGTCATGCTTTCTAAACATAGACTTTTACCTATACTTGGGCCGAATCACAATATCGGGGGAAGAAGAATCAAAGCAAATACTCATAGGAGAAAAGCTGTTGAGGCCGTGAACTTTTCACCTTTAACAGCAAGTAATGTCCACAGGGTGCAAGATCAGATGGTTGACTTAACTGCCGAGTAATGAAATTAGGCTAAAAGTTAGGTCTAGTCTGCCCAGAGGCAACATGACAAATTAGATTCATCCACTCCCCGTATTTGTATTAGCGCACTTTTGTACTAGCGAACAGATCATAAAAGAAGGCTTTGCCTCAATGCAGGGTTTTCTGTCACTGAACTAATTTTCAAGCCGAAGTTCTCCCCTGAGGGCACAATAAGACCCTCCCTTCTTGGCAGCCAAGGATCAGATCCTCAGCAAAGATTTACCTGTGAACAGCTCTCAACATATTTGGAGCTTCAAAAAACCGCAGATTTCTTTCTATAATGCTACATAAATGGAGATTATTTTTAATAATAATGAACTATTCAGAATATTTCTAACATAATTCAGTGTGTTTCAATGACAATATTTATTAAAAATAAATTCATTTAAACTCAGCTCTCTGGGACAGGCTTTGTAAACTCATGCTGGCTCCCAGCCTTGGCTGGTGGTCAGTAGTGAGAACTGCTGACAGTGCAGGCAGCCAACCCTCTTCATGCCAAGGCTGCAGCTCATAGCCTGCCAGTCCTGTGGCCCTGTGAGCTCTTGAGGTCAGTCACGAGTGTCAGTGTTTCCAGCACGAGGCCTCACTTCGCAGACCCAGCTGCGTGGCATCACTCTGACCTGGGAGGGAGCTGTGAATCAAGGACGCATTTCTTTTTCCTCTGAAGATGAAAGACTTTCAAAATTAATTGCATGACGTCATGGCTCGTCTGCATTGTCAGCTTTGATTTTGCTGTGACAAAATGGTGGCCACTCCCTGTCACAGAGAGCGACGCCGTGCCTGTGAGCGCCGCACTCATCAAGTGGCAGCAGCGAGGAAAGCATCACTGCGATCTGCATGGAAAGCAGTTTTGTGGAGTGGGATGCCACGAGTGAGGCGAGTGCAGATGTTACACTCACACAGGGGAGCCTGCATGGCCATCGCTCACTGCAGCTGCTGTTGGCTGAGCCACAGCCTCCACAGCCCTGTGCCAGGTATCCAACTTCCTTACCCCATCCCCACAATCAGTCCAAACTACTGAGGGTAACACTCTCCAGAGGTGTTATTTTGAGCATTCAGAGCTGAATGCACAATCAGTAGAACTAAAATCTGAGCTCTTAAAAGAGCAGCTCTGCAATTGCCTTTGCAGGGCTTTGCAGAGCCAAGTGGGAGCCGAAGCAGAGGGAGAAGACCAACTCCTTTTCCCTTTAGAGGGCAGTGGTGTTCATCGTACAAAAGCTGCTTTTCCGAGGAGGTAAATCCCTCATCGGTAACAACCGGGTCAGCAGCAGCAAAGCAGCGGCAAGGAACAGGGACCAGTTCTGAAGGGGTGCCGCCGGCTGCGCTGCGCCGTGCAGGACAGCATCTCACACTGATGTACTTTCTGTAATGCTCTGTGCAGGGGCTCATTAATTTCCTCTCATTTTCATCCACAGTAATCAGACAAGTAATTACGGTTCCACCGAGAGGCTTCCTTTCTCCCACCACACCATGAGCACAGCCCAGAGTGAAGTGCTCCTTACCATCGACATTTGCCAAATTTCAGCCTCTCTTCGAGCCAGATGAGCCCTTCCTGTGAGATTTGTGACAAACCTGTTCAGAAAGCCAAATAAGAGCTGATTTCAAAGGCAGAACCAACCTTTTCATGGGTTTGGGCGAGGCCTCCCTTTCCAGGTTGGAGGACGCGTGCTTCACGTGCATGGCGTTGTAGGAGGTGTGGGTGTACTCGTTTTCATCGCTGTAGTCGGGACCGAGTAGCGTTCGAGCCCACGTCCCCATGTCATAGGGAGGCAGAGTCCCCCCAAATTCAGAGGGCAGGCATTCAGGGTGTATTAGCTGGTGAAGGCTGTTCAGGTTGTTACCATGAAGAAAGATCTTTAACAAATAAAAAAGAAAGTTCAAAGTCATCATCGACTCCTTACTTCATTAAGTACAATATTAGCAGTACTAATTGGAGCGCATGGAGCGTCATTAGTTGACACTGCAGTTTCAGGTGGGAATTTCAAAAGCTCTCAGGGCTGACTCAGTTGGCAGAAGAGGGGGGATTGACTTTGGGGTGGGCAGCTGAAGAACTAGGCCGGCATTACTAACACTAATGAAAACTCTGATTCACTCGCTTTTGGCATGTGACAATTTCAGTTTCTCAAGTATCAGATCAGGAGAAGTGGAAGTCAGGAATTATGACTGCTTACTGCTAGTGTAAGAGGACAGAGGCTTACGAGAAGAGCAGTGAGAAGAAAAAGGTGACAATGGAGTTTACCAAAAGCAGGACTTCAGTGTCTGAGAGGGCCATCAGCCCTGCACCCCAGGATAGACATTTCTCAGGGGTGTATCAGGCTGTGTGACCACTTCGTGCTGCTTCAGCAACACTTGTTTCTCTAATCCTTCTTTGCATTCAGGTTGGTCCTACCCTTGTCCTGACTAGTCAGACACAGCTCAGGGTGGGCTCTGGGACCTCCTGAGGGATTATTCAGCTCTTGTTTCACAGACTGCAGAGAACAAATGGCTAGGATGACTGCAGGACCACCAATTCACTTGGGTTTCAGTGGAGAAGATCTGCCTCTTCTGCAGTGTGAGCAAGCAGCCTTCAGGCATGGGTACTTTTTGTGGAAGCAAGAGTTACCATCATGTGAAAAGTCACCCTGCTGAAGGAATGAAATAGGAATGTTTACTCCCACAAAAAGAGTTGATCTGAAGTTTCCCTCACTTGCAAGTAACTTCAGCCAGGCCTGATAATCCCTCCACATTGTCAATTCCCTCTATCAGTGAGCATGTCCCAGTAAAATGTATCCACATTTTGTTGGTGATAACAGGTTTCTGGTCCCTGGCTGAGTTATTCATTCAATCCAGACCATTCCAAACTCTGGTTTTTAGTGACAGCAGCAATTCTCTTATACCACATGGAAAACGCAGAGAGAAAAAGGACCAAACAGGCATCTAGCTGCTTGGCTAATGCAGGTCTGCACGTTCCTCTCCACCCCCACCCCCCACTCCCATCTAATTACCCTTTTCCTTGTCTTGTCTTTGAGGAACGGCTTGATTAGCGTGTACAAGGCATGGATGTACCAGGGCTGATTGACAAAATGGACTCCTCCAAAACGTGCAGGAAAGCTGTCCTATAGAAAGAAAGAAAGGAAGGCAGTTAAGAGATGCAGTGCTTTACTCCGACAGTCAAGAGGATGAAAGTTGGAGGAAAAATCTATCTCTTTCCAGCTGCAAATGAGCACTGTGCTTGCTGGGAGGGGGCAGGAGGGAAATGGAAAAACAAAAAAGATGCCTAAGCCTTTGTATCAGTTTCTTCTGCGGGCAGAAGCAGTCCCTTCGCCCCTCCACACACTGACACATCAATTGCCGATGAGATGCTGAAGATTTAAAGTCGGGTCTCCAGCCACTTCTCATGAACATTTTTTAACTCCATCAGGGCATCTGACTCGGCCGGCCTGGGAAGTGAGAGGGGGTTGATGAGCACCGCTCCCTCGAGGGGAAGCTTTCTAATTTCTCATTGTGCAGCGCAAGGCAAGCCCCCGGTTCCCACGCACATCGCTGCTCAGAGCTCACCTTTTCACCCTTCGGCCTCCCTGCCTCCCCCTGCTAAAATCATCATTACAATGGCTGACCTTTCGGGGTGAGCAAGCAGCATATTACAGGGAGGAGGATGGGTGGGAAATGCTGATAAGTGAAGGTGTGGGGAGAGCGCACCATGACAGCACCATGGAAACTGCCGGAGCCGCGCTCGCTGCCGCTGCCAGGCTCGGCACAAACATCCCCGGCATTAACATGCAGGTAGCGTCCCGCTGCCGAGGTGCTCGCTACAGCATCCTGCCCTGCTCCACCAGCCCGGCACGCCTAGGAGAAGAGGAGGTGGCTGACGTGTCTTTAAAGGTTATTGTGTGTTGTGAAGGGTGTTTTGTACCTACGATCTTATTTAACAAAAGTCAGTCAAGGAAGAGCCTAAGATTCTTTTCGCGTGGCATAAATAATGGGACGACCACTGCTCCTGTGTGCAAACACGCTTCCAAGGGGAGGAGAGGAGCTGGTCTCTCCGCTGTGAAGGGGGATGCTGATGGAGCCGTCCTCATCCTGTGTGAGCGCCTAACCCCTACAACTCAGCATGAAAAGCAGAGTATAATCAGGTCTCTTCCTTCAGGGCTTTGGCTCTGGGACTCAGGCAGGTTCCTTCCCCCCGCAATTAGCACAGGATGTCCTGGGGCTTTCTCTCGCTTTCCTCCCGAGCATCAGAGATTGAGCACAGCTGGTTAGAATACAGGGTGGATTTGTGAGATGATATGAAAAAATCCCCTTATACACCTGCTCAGTAGAGTTTTCTGTGTTACTTCAAGGTCAATTTTTTCCCCCAGATACAGTGATATGTATGCGTACACCACCTCCTGCAACCCAGGGCAGATCATCAGCACTCTCCATACTCTTTAGCCATGGATTGCCCTGGCAGTCATGTAAAACCATACTAGGGTTTGTGAGCAGACACAGGCATTAAGTGATACCTTTTTCTTCTGCTATACAGTAAAA
This sequence comes from Oreocharis arfaki, assembly GCA_013398015.1. NCBI lineage: Eukaryota > Metazoa > Chordata > Aves > Passeriformes > Paramythiidae > Oreocharis > Oreocharis arfaki. Next base: position 393,472 of record VZRR01004497.1, on the reverse strand, counting down.
TAAGCCACTTCCACCTCAGACAGGTCAGTTGACCTGAAATCATTACAAATCCGAATATTGGATGTACTGTGAAGGACTATTGGGTAATCAGGCCAATTACCCAAGCATGCAGGAGGACAAGCAGTGTAGCACCACAGATGATCCCATTTTAAATTCCAGAAAATAATGAGTTGAGCTTTTGAGACCCCACCTGGTCTGGGGTCCTTAGCACAAGATTCCAGCCTATTAGAGTGAGTCCAGAGGAGGGCAAAAAAGATGATCAGAGGAATAGAGCACTTCTCCTACAGAGACAGGCTGAGAGAGCTGGCGTTGTTCAGCCTGGGGAAGGGAAGGCTCCAGGGACACCTCATTGCAGCCTTCCAGTACCATAAGGAGGCTTACAAAAAGTAGGGAGAGGGGCTTCTTATCTGGGCACATAGCGACAGGACAAAGCTTTGAACTAAAAGAAGGCTGGTTTAGATTAGATGTTAGGAAGAAATTCTTTTCTTAGAGAGTGCTGAAGTACTGAAACAGGTTGCCCAGAGAAATTGTGAATGTCCCATCCCTGAAAGCGGTCAAGGCCAGGTTTAATGTGGTCCTCAGCAACCTGATTTAGTGAATGGCATCCCTGCCCCCGGCAAGGAGATTGGAATTAGACGACTTTTAAGGTCCTTTCCAACCTTAATCATTCTATGGTTTTGTTCAGTGATTCTATGATTCTATGATGCTCTTTAAGGATGGCATATGTTCTGTTGGGGTGTTCATTTTCAATAAAGATGGCTGTATTTCCTCTGCTTTTCATGTGAGTTTAGCACGCAGATCTGACTGAGATGAAGTACTGCGGTGCTGCAAGTCGCAGTGACTTCAACTGAGAGCTGAGAAATTGCTACAGAGAGTCTGATCTCACCTAGAAACACAAGTGGACTGACAGAAGTGTGAAGCCCAAAGTGATTTTCTACCATGTGATAACCTAAAATTGTGTTTTATAGCAGACCAGAGTCATAAAATGTCCATCAAATGCAAAATTCCCAAATTCAGTTGCCTCCTCACACAAGGGAATGAAGATTTTAAGATTTGGAACTTTACACAGATTATTCAAAAATAAAAACCTGAGACAAACTGGAATGTTCAATTTTTATATTTATTTGTCTGTTTATTTATTTATTTATTTTTAATTCTATGTTTGTCAAGATGGCCATCCCACGAGTTGTGTCGATAAGGAAGAAGTTTTGGACACCTTTGCTCTTTGGGAATAAATTGCCACAGTTGTTCCCAGGCTGTACTGTAGCAGCAAGGTACAGTACAAAGGTCAGTGTAAAAAATCCAATCTGAGTCTGAAGCACAGGAGAGTAAAGAAATGAGAGATTGGAAGCAGGGGAATAACTTCAAGACACAGAGATTTATACTGACCTGAAAAAGAAAAATTGTTTTGCCTTCTTGCTGGAAATGCTGGACAAATGATATTAATCACAATTTTTAGTGAGAAACATCAGTCAGACTTCAGTTTTAGTGGGGAACATGTATTTTTTAGAACATGTTGACCAGCTTTAACAATACCCAAAAAGGCCCAAATACTGAGAATTACAGGAACCTGCCAGAGATTTAAGCTGGCAATCTGCCTCTAGAAAAAGTCTAAGGAAGAGGATGCACTTTCCTATACAGAAAATTAATTTTATATCCACCCAACATAAATTGTTGAATCTATAAATTAGATTCTATCTCACACATCTGTAAGTGTTATAGGAAAGTCCTTCCTATAACAATTTTTTAAAGGCAAATGCTTTCTTATAATTTTGAAGGTACACCCCAAAACGCACAAAGACCCTTGAAAAGGAAACACAACAGTCAGAAAAAAACCCAACCACCAAAGCACATTTTTTTTTTTGCATGTAACTTTCTGCTAAATTTTGTTCCTTGCCCTATTAAGCACATTAAGTTCAATTTGACCTTCATCCCTCAGTCCACCTGCATTTGTGAGGCTGTCAATTAGAACAAGGACAAAGACTTTAAAAAAAAAACAAACCAAAACCCACCAACGATATTTGATATGGGAATCATCCAGACACTGTTTGGAACCGCAACACACTAATTTTGTAGAAGTTTCTAATTAGAGCAGAGCTGTCTTGGAAAGAAAAGCTCCTGTCTGGAGGTCTGCCTTGTGCAGCTCCAGGAAGATGTATGAGACATTTCCCATACCCCGCTTAGTGTCTCTGCTGCTTTCCCTGGGGCAAGGTGAAAGTAGCTGAAATTGATTTTCTGCTGGAGAGCTTTTGCTTTTAGGAATTCTCTTTTGATTTCTCATGTCTTGTGATTCCTTGGGAAGGTGTATTTTATAATGAGGTACATTTTTTGGAGTCTACTGTGAAATGGACCCTGGGATCATGGAGCCTTTTCTTAACCTGATTCCTTGTCAAAAATACCCAGTCCTGAGTATATACTTGGGTTTTATTCCAATGTTATAAATGAAATATAGTACACGTGAATTGATCTAATTATTTTTGGGCACTACTGTCTTCTCATCTGAAAACATGGCTGGACATATTAGCATGTTGCTCAGCAATGAAATTGCGGAGTAAATAAACACATCCAACCCAGTCCTAATCAAGCTAACCTGCTTCTTAGCAATAGCAGGAAATCACAGAATGGATAGGTTGGAAGGGACCACAGTCATCAGGTCCAAACTCCCTGCTCAAGCAGGGTCATCCCAGAGCACATGGCATGGGATTGTGTCCAGACCTTTCTTGAGTATGTCCAGTGAGGGAGACTCCGCAACCTCTCTGGGCAATCTGTCCCAGTACTTGGTCACCTGCACAGCACAGAAGTTCTTCCTCGTGTTTAGGTGGAACTTCCCATGCATCAGTTTTTATCCACTTCCTCTTGTCCTATTGAATTTGCTGAGGAGGCATCTGCCTCTTCATTCAAGTCATTGATGAATAAGTTAAACTGAACCTTGTGGGACACCACTAGTGACAGGCCTCCAACTCTACCCTGTGGTACTAATTATAGCCCTCTGGGATCTGCATCTGAGCCAGTTCTTAAGCCACCTCACTGTCCACTCATCCAATCCACACTTCAGTGAAAGAACTCCAGATATCTTCTTGGCAGCTGGCTCACTCCACAGTCAGACCAAGCCTTCTCCATTGGGACTTAAATTGAGCTAAAACAAAGGATATATCTAAACATGCTGCAGTGGCACCTTCCTGGAGCAGTGTAGGCAAACTGAGAGAGAGAAAATCATCCAAACACAGAGTTTGAGCTGATTTAATGAAACTGGGGCCATTGATGGGACTATTCTTTTGCCTGTTTTGTCTTTGTTTTCCTTTATATATTTGTTTCTTTGCTGTTTTCAGTTTTAGTCTCCTCTTCATCATGCCAAGAGAAAAAGTAATGAACACAGTGGAGCTGCCACAGACCACCCAAATCCACGCAGTCTTCAATACATCTTTTGTTTCAGATTGAAGAAGTGTCTCCAAGCTTTCAGGTCAGAGCAAAATGCTGTGGGGATCATTGTTATATCCCCATCAAGCCTGGGACTGAAAACCCTTGGTACATAATATTCCATTAAATAGCTCAGGAGTGATGTATGGAAGCTGAGGTGAATGAGAGACAATTGTTCTTTCTTTCTGCCTGTCCTTACCATAAAACATCTATTTCTTTTGGCATGAGTATGTATCAGAAGCCTTTTACTATGGTGTTGTTTGGAACTGCCTGAAAGCTGAAAACCAACATGATTTTCCAGCATATCCTCACACCAAAGTGTGTCAGGAAAGCAAAGCCATTTTTGGAATACAAAAAATAGGAATGAACTCAACCTGATACTCAAGGTCATTCCTTTCAAACTGCATGAACTGATATCATAGACCGAAGACCTGAGCTCAAAATCCATATAATAGCATATTTCTAGGTTACAGAACATCTGAATTTTGAGACATAAGTATTTTTAAAATGCATTCATAACCTTTAACCTTTCTAATCAGAAAAGCAAGCACACATCTTGCATCCCAATGAACTTCAATCTCCACCAACTCGCCCGTTTACTGAAAATCCAAATATAATCCCCCTTGAAAGAAAATAATTGCCCTCAGATTCAGGAAGATATCAGTCATAAATAAAGCTGTTTAAAGCAAAAGGTCATGTAAACTGAGGATAAAAACAGCATCTTCATGCCTGTGCACTTACATAATCAGCCCCCGAGGTGGATTAAAGCTCCATAGATCATATTAATAGTTCAGAAAGATTTTATTAATAGTTCAGTGATAGTTTCTCCATGGAGAATTTCCATGAGAGTGTGATTTTAATGGATTGGCACAATAAGGGAAGGAGGATTTCCGCTCTTCAGCTCCTCAGATTTAGATCCAAATTCAGTCTCTGAAAGAGTGACAGTGCTTGAAAGCTGTTGTTCCCTGATTTTATGACTTTGTCAGATATTGGATAGGCTGTGTCCATCAACAGCCTGCTCCTGAGCATGTTTGAATGAATTCCATGTAATGCCCCAGGTATGGGCAGAGTGGGCTGTTGAATAGTGCCTGCTAGGAAAGAAGGCAAAGTGTCTTCCCATCAGTACACTTCAGCTTCTAATTTCAATGCAGCTCCTAAGAGATGGATTTTTAGTTTGGCCAGAGGTGGTGGGAGGCAGTGGCAGGATCAGGGCCACGAGAACCCTGGGACTGGGCACGTCCTGCACCTCTACAAGTGTTCCCGGGGGCTGCAGGAGCTGGGGCTGCTCTCCCTCACCTTCTGCAGTGCCTGCTCTGATCCCAGGCACGTTTCCAATCTCCACCCCGACAAGTTGCTTGTCTTTCCGTTATCTCTTTTTGCTCCCCTGTGTTTTTGAAGAGAATGCAAAATTAATGTTGCCGGTGGCAATAATTGCAAATCGTTTGCTTCTACCTTGGCATGCCCTCAGAGTACACAGGGCTTGAAAATAGCTGCAGAGTGGGGGAAAACCAGGAAAAAAAAAAGACATTAGTGCTAGCAGTATGGCAATCCTGATCTGCTTGAATATGACCATAAAAAGAATTCTTGCTATTGTAAAGAATTCATTGATTTTTGGTAAGCTGTGACTGTAACTGCTCACACCAAAACACTCTTTTCTTTGAAGTACATAATAACAAAGGAGTGGAGCAAAATCACGAGAAATTGTGAGTGTTTGGTTTATTTTTACATCTCATGCCCACATATGTAGATGAGGATGCTCTGAAGTACTTCTGTCAGAGGAGCAGAACTGAAAAATGAACATTGGGATGCATTCTCCTAGACATTTTTTCATTATGTTTGTTATCTCTCCTGCTACACTCAGTAACTTTTAAAATTCAGTCATTTGCTGTGGGTTTCTCCCAGTCATTGTTGCACACTAGTGAGGTCCTACAGAGCATCTGTTCATGGGTGTTGGCAGATGGCACCAATAAATCAGGTTATAGAACACAGATTTGCTCAGTAAACTTTGATTTGTCCTGATAGAATCATGCTGTCATGTCATCTGGTCTAACAAAATAACTTGTAACCTTGGGGCAAAAGAGGGATTTCTTCACTACCTTTTTGCAAGAAACCCTTTACTGGACTAGCTCAAAATAATTTAGGAACAGAAAATCTCCCAGAGGGAGTGACTCTGTTGGATTGACATCATATCCTGGTCCTGGTTTTTTGCTTGGCATTTACCCCTCTTTTACACACTATAGGTAGAGGGTAAGGCTCCCTTCAGAAACAAACCAACAAAAAAATAGATGAATAAATTATATTGATAGAGAAACAGCAGGTTTATTCGGGGGTTGGTTGAGAAGGTTCACAGAGAAGAGAGGAATTCAAAGTGTGATTAAAAAGTAAAACTGAGAGCACTGAAACACTAATTTGGAAGCAGCCCATGCATGTGTGCAAGTGGGGTGCTGCAGTTTGCTCTGGATTAGGTCATATTAGGTAAGGCCAGATCAGGATGCCTCTGGTGGAGCAAGAAGAGTGACAGTCACCCACCAAGATAAGGAGTGGTAGCTGGGGTTACAGGCAGCATGGGAAGGGACATGAACTAGCTGGAGGCTATTTTTCAGAGTTAATTTAGGAACTTGGTATGGTCTTTGCAGCCAGCTCCAGCACACCACGCTACATTGTCTCCAGTGTTCTGATTTTTGGTGTAAACTGTAGCTCAGAAACCTGTTTATATTCAGCTTTCCTAAGGCGGGGTGACGGCAAGCTGAGTTGCTTCTATTCCTGTATCTCACTGAATGTGAACGTCTGAAATTAGCTGTGGGGGAAGGAAAAAGCAGCAGGAAGATCATCAAAGCTGAAAGCAGCTTTGGGCTTAATTAGAAATGGCAAAACATGCTGGGCACAGAGCAAAGCTGGCCTGGATACTTGCTGGGTGAGCACAGGTGCTGCTGGCTGCAGTGCCTGACCACAGGTTGGCTGGGATGTGTCACCCTCCCTGCGACACCAAGCCCTCGGCTGAGCGTGACCTGCGAGCTTTGGCTGCTCATTCAACATTGTCGTAACAATAAAGTCCCCGTGCACACTTCAGGTTTCTGAGAGAAGTGGCCTCCCTCCAATCCTTTCTCCCTGACACCAGGAGATAAAGTGGTGTGTCTTCTCTCCACTTGAGCTGTTGGTGCATGTTTGTGGGTGTGAGTTGCTCTCAGTTTTGGGGGTGTGGTAAATAAGCAGGTTTCTTTTGTAGCCAGATTTTAATGCAGGGCATTCTGAAATAACAGGCCCACCAGCAGAATGAGCACCTCCACTAAAGAAAGTAACAGTCAGCACTTAGACAGCTTTAATGAAGGAACATCCTAATTCCTTTGCAATTGGAGAAGAATCCACCCTGGAGTGGTGGGGTTAAAAGTTTGGCATTGAAAACTTGACCTGAAAACTGTTCTATTTTTAATATACACTTGGAAAAAGAATAGGGATTTTTTTTAAAGTATTTTTTTATTTAAGTTTTAAGCAAAATTAATTAGTACCATTAACCACTGCAGCAAAAACCACTGCTGTTTTCTTTAGCTGATCTTATTTGAAGCTCTCTCCTAGCTATTTTGATTTCTATAGACAGGCCTTGCACTCATCCTGGAGAACAGTAGATCTGTGGGACACTGTAATTGAAAGCACAGGGAGTGAAGTAGTTAGGGCAAAGAAGATGGCACTGAGGCAAATCCCATAGCATTTAAAAGGCTGTTGAAATGAGAGAGTTGAGTGCGTGCAAAGTTAGTCATGAAGAGCATAACATACAGCACCTTATTTCTTGTCCAGTGCTGAGAATTTAAACAAAAAGCCCTGCACAGAGGGTGTCTCTTTAGATATTCATTGTTATGCTGAGATTCTCTACATTGTTGATGTAAAACAATTATTCTATGTTTTCTTCTTTTCTTCACATTGCCACTTGTGTGGCATATATATATATATATATATGT
>VZRR01004497.1:313739-384627 GCA_013398015.1 Oreocharis arfaki | reverse complement strand
AAGATATATATATATACACATATATATATATATATTTATACACACACATATACATACAGTCTACCGAAACAGCTGTGTCTGGGCAAAGGGCAAGGAAGGCCAAACTGCCATGGTGAGGACAAATGCCCACAGCATTAGTTAAAATCAGCCAAAGAAAAGCAATTAAAAAGGTCTTGTGGCACTTGCATTACTTCTCAGGANATATATATTTATACACACACATATACATACAGTCTACCGAAACAGCTGTGTCTGGGCAAAGGGCAAGGAAGGCCAAACTGCCATGGTGAGGACAAATGCCCACAGCATTAGTTAAAATCAGCCAAAGAAAAGCAATTAAAAAGGTCTTGTGGCACTTGCATTACTTCTCAGGAGACCTATTGACTTTGCAGAGAAGCTTTTCATCTTTGCCTATGGAAGCACCAAGGTATTAAACAGAATTCCTAAAGTCGCATTACACTTGTGTTGTGATTGAAAGCTGATGATGGAGAAAAGGAGATTTTGTTATTTATAGTGCTAGGCAACCTATTTGGTGCTGAACAGAAGTCTGATCTAGCCTGGCTTGAACAATGTGTGGAATCATCTTAAAAGCAGCATAGAAAGGAGATTATAAACTATCATTGTGATGAGATTATAACCCAGCTTGGTCAGAAGAAAATGATCAAGCAATTTTTTCATTGGCAATTGCTGACTGACTGAAACAAAGTAATTAATGGAAATTATTAATTTTCCAGTAAATTTCTTTGCATTTAGCAGTAAGTTAAAATAATCCTTTGTGTTGACTCCTCCGTACAAGTCCTTGTAATTATCACAGGCTCCTAGCACTCATTTTCTCAGAGCTATCTGTTAAAAAAGAGATAGATTCCCATCATATTTCGCTAGGGATTTCATATTTTACTCTAATTTGTTTGAGATGGAAACCTCATTTTAAAATTGAAGGTTTCCCTTCACCTATCTCTTGCACAACCCCTTTTTAAAACAATTTTTGTGGTCCCTGTCAGCTTTGGCAAATGTACTCTGGTAAGTGTCCCATGGTGAAGATATTTTTTCAATTCTTTATTCTCTTTCAACAGGGGTGCGTGCCTGCGTGTGTGTGTGTGTGTGAGCAAACCCGGTGACCCACTTTGTTCAAAAGGGAGTGAAAATGCTAAATGCCTGCACAACGGGGGAGACCCAGCTCTTGGGGGATGCAGTACAAGGCAACTCACACTGCATCAGATAGACACCTGACAGCAGCAACATCTTTTCCTCATATACAGCCTCTTGCACTTCAGACCAATAGAAGCCTGAGGAAAAAAACCCCACCCTTTGATTATCTGCACGATTCAGTCTCTGTCCTTGTTCCAGTCTCTGAGTGAGATTGCTTTGCTGTCTTTTCCTTTCATGCTGAAGGGAAAATTGTTTTGTGTATTTGTATTTCACAAAGTCCCACATAGTCACAAGACTGATTTAACAGGAGCAGACCAAAGTGTCAGGTCTGCAATAAAATATAACCTCTTTGTGTCTCCCCTTCTGTGATCTCTTTCTCTCTATATTTTTTTTAATAACAGCGCAGTGCCTTGGTAATGAGAAACCTGACCACAATTTAATGTCCTTGAAATAAGTTTTGATAATAAAAAATACAAGTAATATTAAAGATACATGTGGAAAGATTTGAAGATACCTTGTGGAAAAAATATTTTTAGGGAAGCTGTTTTTACAATGTCAGATTGCATTTCAAGTTTCATGACATTTTTAACCACATTCATTTAAGAAACGAGTTATGAGGACCATTTTTTTAGTGAAGAGCCTTGCACTATGCAGTACAAAGAACAGGCTGATGTTTTTCCCCCATGGTTATAAAAGCAGGCGCTGCTAATAGCACCACCAATAGCTAAGATTGTCTGACTGTCTTACTAGTTGTGACTTTGCTGTAGTTAGACATTCAGGGCCCAAAAATTCCAATGGGGAGCTGGACATATTTTTATGGGAATAGTATTGGAGGCTGGGGGTGAGAGTGAGAGTTTCTCCATGGGTTTGGAGGGAAAAATATTGTTTTCTGCACTTCAAAATATTTCTGATTATTGGAGTGTGGAGATTTAAAGCTCAGAGCTTTTGGAGCATGGACCCAACCATTCACAAAAGGTTTTTGTAGCACACGTGGCTTTAATGATACAGAGAGAATTTGCAGCTCTGTGTATGTGTGTGTCCAAACTCACTCAAGGAAGTATGCAGGCTGTTTCATAAGCACACTGGTCACATACCCTCTTGCCTTAAGAGCTATGATCAGTCAAAATCCTTGGGGTTCATTAGCTATGTTCTCCCAACAGAGAGGCTGCACAACCCACAGGTGGGAGGTAGAGCTCTGTCTGCAGCAGTTTCTCCCAGACATGTCATCAAGCACTGGTGTAGTCAGGGCCCCCTGAAGCTATACTTTGATACTCAGATTTTTGCTTTCCTAAGTGCGTGACTTTGCCATTTCAATGTTCTTTTTGTGTTGTGTTCACCACCTAAAGCAATGCTAGGCAACAGTCAGTGCTGCTCATCACATAATCACTCAGAATCAGGGCTTTTGTCAGTTTGGCAGCATTAAATGTCACATAAACTTTGTACTCCCTGCTACACAAAATACATGCTTATACCCTCTGCAACAGCTCTCTCATTTCCACAACACATCCTCCCTTCAGTTCACACTTCTTATTCTTCACTACCTTGCTTTACTGCCACCTTAAGTCTGCCTTCAAAACAGCTTTAAAAGACAGTAGTAGGAAAGTGGTTTCTAGTGTCTGTGTAGGTGCAAGAAAAGCAGGGCACTAATGAGTGCAGTTTCTCAGTGTTTCCATTATCATTAGCCAAGCATGGACACCAGACTGTGGACACAACACCAGGTCACTATTCAGCCCTTTGGCATCCCGTATATTATCACCTGCTCCCACTACAGACCCAAACAAGAGGGTGGGAGGGTTACCAGTGAAGTTTACTGCCCGAGTAGTGCTTGCACTGCCTTCTCCAAAAGGTTATTCTTAATTGTGTTTTCAGGCGCCACAGCATCGTTCTGCAAGCTAATGATTCCTTCTCTCCCTGGTTCTACTTCTTAGAAATTTGCTCTGATTATTTTTTCAGGGCCAAGAGCAGGGAAAAAAAATTCTCTGAATTTGCTAAAACTACAGTTCACAGGATGGCATGACCCCATTTCTCAGCCACTTCAGATTAAAAAGCCATACAAATTTTCATTCTGCTCTTTCTTCCCATATGGGGTTAAAGCCACACATAAAGTACTGCTACATAAAGTCTTAAATGAATCAGGCTTTTCCTACCCAGAGATTGGTGTATCTGTCATATCTCCAGAGGTCATTAAATTTTCTAGGTAGGTAGAGGACAGTCTGTCTGTACTTTCTTTTTTGAAGGCTTCCCATCATTTCATTCCCATCAAGCCTTCTTTGAAGGCTTCCGTAATTCTCCCATTAGGTGAGAATTCTTCCCACCTAATTGCAGGCAGCAGTGTATCCTCCTTATTAAACTGCAAGCATTGAGTACCAAGGCATTTGCAAATTACTTGGTGTCGTTAACCTTGAGTTCAGCAAGACTTTAGGCATGGTGGCTTGTATTGTCCCTCTAGCAAACTGGAGAGATTTTGTTTGGAAAGGTGGTGCTTAGCTCCAACTTCAAAATTTGCCCCACTTTAAGCTGTGAATGGGATCTGATCCCTTCCAAGCTTACTCATCCCGTGATTCTGTGGTATTTGATATGCGCAGGTACGTGTGCATCTCAAGCTGTCAGACTGTTTCTGCCCTGTCATGTTCTGCACTTACTGTAGATGGATCACTGGTTACTCAGGGCTTCAGGTTACAGTTTCCATTTAAAGCTGAAGCTTTTATCATCTTTATAATATGCCACAGAATTTATTATAGAAATAGGCCAGAAGGTAAGGCTTATTTATTACCTGTTTTGCTGCAAAACCCATATTACGAGCACAAATGACATCAATAAACTAAAGAAAATAACCTGTTCGGACCAGAAGAAAATCTATATCACTAACGCCCTGCATTGAACAGTTGTTCCAAGAATGAAGGATTTCCTTGTTATTAGGAATGTGCCAGGTGAAGAGAAGCTATCAGAAAAGCTGCATTCCCTATTAGCTGCTACAAAATGTTGCACACGTGGCAGTGCATATTAATCCCACTTATGTCCATCAACTTAATGAAAACATCCCCATTATTGAAGTCTATAACTGGCATGAAAAGGTATCAGAGCTTAGTCAAGAGTGTTCATTTATGCTGTTCACTGGACAGATCTCCAGTAGTGCTAGGTTATTTCAGGTAGGAAGTAAACAATTTCTGCTGGATATCCAGCAATTTGAAAAACATTTGGAGATTACAACCAAGGCCAATGTTTGTCTGCAAGCACTAGTGAGAATTTACTGGTATTACTGGATGCTTTGCAGATGCTTCATCTGGGGGTTTTTTTTGGTTTTTTTTTTTACTTTTGGCAATGACACCCTTTTATCATATATATTTATATAGAGTAACGTGCACATACAGCACATCTTTGTACAAGAATTGAAGATAAGGTCCACTGACAACACACTTAAAATGCAGAGGTTACATTAATACATGTCCCCACTTCTGTCAGGATCTGCCTGGGAAAATCAGTTCACCACTTATTGGTACCATCCTCTTAAAAATTTTAAGAACAAACTGTTAAAAAATATTTTTTTTTTGTCTTCCCAAATTGTCTGCTCGAGGTACTACGTCGTTCCAATTTTTTAGCTGAAAAAAAATCTTGGGTTCACTGTGTTGAAGAGTCTAGGAGATCTTTCGAATAGATTCTGCTATTTGAACTGGTTGAGTTGTGAATGGGTTCAGACTATGAAAATCTGCTCAGTGTGAAATCCACCAGTGAATGCAGCAAATTCCTCACTCAAGGTGATTATTGAACAATTGATTTTCGCAATAATAAACAGTAAGAAAATCTCCTAACAGAAAAATGAAGAAGTTAAACAACTTGTCAGCCTCAAAATTCTTTCAGACCACAGAAGATAGCTGAAGTAGTTTGCCCAGTTCCTCAGTCTGTATCCATAAAACAGAAGTGCCACTGTTAAAGTAGCCTAATTTCTGACAGAGAAGTTGTGTGAAGCACCTTGATTGTTGGAACTATTTTGGCAAGAGAAGGTTAATTATGAAAGATTATTACGGCAATTTAAGCGCTGTAGTCAAGGTAAAGGGAAACGTGTCAGGTGTTTGTTTTCAAACGGACAATGCAAGTAAGATGGTAAAAATAAAATTATGGTTGTGATTTATAGAAAGTTAAAAGAACTTAACCTCCCCTGACCCAACTTCAGGCCATTCCTTTGGATCCTGTCGCTGGTTACCATAGAGAAGAGATCAGTGCCTTCCCCTCCTCCTCCCTGTCCACCTGAAGGCTTATGGAACACAACTGATTTTCCATGATATTTAGGTGCACCAGGGACACGAGTATTATCAAAGATCATTCACTCTTGGTAGGAGTGAAACTCTGGTCATACAGAGGTTAATTTTCACTATGTAACAAAGTTGTGCCAGTAAGAGTTTGGATAAAAATAATATTAAAACTTACGGAAAAGTTAAAATTTCTAATAGTACCAGAATTTAAAAAAAAATGCTTATTATTGAGCTAAAAAGATGCCAACGTCTGGATCTCAGAGACTGAACTCATGCAATGGACAGACAATTTTTGGCAGCAACTGAAAAGGAACCTAAGGATGCTTCTGGGAAACAAAGGAACTCTCAACAGAATATGAAATAGACATGAAAGGGTCAAGATGGTCCACGCCTCACCTACCCAGGAAAGTTTCTCTCGCCATAATTTGGGCTACAGTAAGAGAAGCCTATTGCTCTAGGGAGAAAAATATAATGAAGAAGAACAAGTGAATGTATTGTGCTTACAGATCATGTAGAAAGCAAGCAAAACATTGAAATATTTCATTTGCATACGAATGACCTAAAAATGGCATCTATCACAATGTCTCTAATGATAAACTGAAAAGGCAGTAACACTCTGGGAGGTGACCTTCTGAAACCGGGGCATCCATATATACATGATCATTATCTCTTCATGAAATGATTTCTTTAGACTGCCATTGGGTTGCACTTGGAGCCACAGGTCAATACAAAATGTTTGACAGTGTAAACAATACTAAGTTATGCACAAATGATGTTAGATATGTGGGGAAAGTGTAAAAAAATCCCATCTGGAGGCCTCAAATAACTCAGAAATTCTGACATAAACTAAAAAATAAATTAAGTTGAAAAGTGTAAAGATATATTCCAGAGGATCCCCATGGGAATATCTCCCGCAGCAGACTCCTCACATGAGGGAACTCTAAGGAAATTTGCACTTACCAAGCTGCCTGCAGCAGCAGCTTGAGAGGGCTGCTAAGTCACATACAGGAAGGGTAGGTCACAACCCGGTCTGCATTTAACATTGCGAAATTACCATGGCACCAGTGATGCACTGGAGGTCACATGAACTCTGAAGACAAGATGCCTGTGCTTGTCAGGCAGCTGTCAGAGTCACTTTGGTCTCACAGGTATCTTGAGACAGACAGAGCAAAGCAGCAAGCCCAGTATGGTTTGTGAGATGTGATAAAGGTAGGAAGCAGTCATGCCAATGTGCAGTGAACTTGTCCCAGGTGCAAGCGACACTGCTGCGCCAGATGGACACAAGCAGAGGTGGAATAGGTTTTCTCATCCGAGACAGCTGAGCTCGAGGACCTGAGACAGCAGGAGCTGAAGGGCCTGGCTGTGGCAGAAATGACAGCACGGATATTAAAATGGAGATCCAAGGGTCCATGTGATGTTACAGCACACCTTGGGAGTTAATTGAACCTTGATAGCTGATGGTCTTTGAGATTCTGAATTGCATTAAAAATCACTGATGGCGTGGCTGGAAAGGGGAGTTGTGGGAAAATAATGAACTTGCAGGAGGACCTTAAGATAGTCACTTGGCAATAAATGATTCCTGGTTCCTTTCCTACTTCCATCAATCCAGCCATAATTGGTTTATTACTGCCTCTGTTGCTGTGCTCACAACTTGGAGTGGAAATGTGAAACAGTACTTTCCTTGTACTTCCTTTAAAAGTGGCAGGAACAGCCTCTTTTCCCTTGCAGGCGTTGGGATAACGTCTCCCACACTGCTTACAGAAACCACATCAGTAGGTAACAAAAGTATGGAAAAGAATACAAGAATGAGGTTAGTAAATGTGTTCTCCCCGATGGCATTTTCACAACAGGATGATTTCTCTGGCTTCAGATCCCCTGATCATAATAGCAAACCATCTGCTTGTGGAAAGAGGACACTCCAAGAAAGGATATTTGGCTTAGTCATCCTGTGACATCACAGCTCTGCAGGGTTTCTTTTATTCTAGCAAAGAGGTTTTCATTTTTAATCCTGTTTCTGTATTCTTTAAAGAAACATTTAGATGTTGTTTTTATAGTTTAATCTGACAATTCTTCTAAAAAGCATCATGTGAGACAAATAATCGAGCATCCTACAGATGTATAAAGCTAGTAATACCAGCAATTGCAGTAACAATACATTTTAACTGCAGTTAAAATATTATGGAATCGGATACCCCAAAAGACAGTTTAAAGCATGCACAGACTCTTCACAATATGAGTATCAGCCATGTTTAACACCAGTGACCACCAGGGATATGCACTGGTGTTTACGGTGATGCAGGACCGAGCTCCCTGTGGCAGACCCAACTCCTCTCCACAATGCAGTCCAAATTACAGGCCTGTGTGGACTAAGTTCATAGGGCCAGCTCCTCCTTGGTCCTGTGCTCACGGATGCATACACATGCATGTTACACAGCCCTTAATTTTCTCTCTGACCTTCCCTCTTGTCTCTTCTGGCTTCCCTCTGAGCTGCCAGTGTAATGTGGACAAGCTGGAGGCAGAGGTGCAGTCTAGTGGGATGCTCTTGTTTCATTTCTCTGCATTCTGCTGCCTTTTCCTACTCCTCCAAGAAAATCCCTCGCTAGTAGATAAGGAGTGTTTGTTTCTGTTATTCTCCAAAGCTTGTCATAAGTTTCAGGCTGCAAACAAGGACCTGATGCTTTTTGGTGTGCCTTTTTGGAGCCTTTTCCCCCATCCCTTGCTGTCATTCCTTCACACTTCTTATCATTCATAGTCCTCTTCTGGCTCAGCTAAGTTTGCTGAAGCAAAATCGGTGACAATGTATTTCAGTGTGCATTGTGTCTTTCATTTTGATTGACTTCACATGTGTTTTTAGAGCTACAGGTCAAAAGCTTCACTGCCCCCTGCTGCTTTATAAAGTATTCTTCTAAATAAATAGCACATACCACAGACATGCCTGATCATCCTAGCAAAACAAGAAGCTACCCACACCAGCTTAAAGACGAAGAAAACAGCACCTGCCTGCACACAGCAATTCTGCGTAAATCCAGAGGCAAAATTAAAAGCCTTGCCTCTGCTCAGACGTGGGAAATTTTACTGTGAAGTGAAGCTCAGCATGTGAAAACAAGAATTTCTGTAAAAGCAGGAGAAATTACTGTCCCATCAATTTGCTCATAACCTCCTTGAAGCTGTTGGTTACTATCGCCTGTGGAACCTTGTCTTCTGAGTATCCTTATAATATTACATAGTACCCTTTCACGTAAGGATGACTTATCCATCCTTTCACCTGAGGATGTATCTGCCTTGAGACATCAAAGAGTATTTATGATCCACATATGGAGTGGAAAACTCCAAGATGAGGGGTGGATACTACTATGTGCCCATCTCTGGGACTCCTCCAAGTGTACACTCATGAGGTTTGAGTTCCTCAAACCAATCTCTGCAGAACTGTGCTGGGTTAACAACAGCTACACCATCATTTTTCACCTCCTCCAATTAAAAAAGGCTAGCATCTAAATTCTTATTCATTTATATCTGTTCAGCCATATGTTTATTCTCTAAGTGTTTATAAGCAAGTATCTTCTCTTGTGCTTGAGTATTTTAGAAGCCAGGTAACTGAATAAAATGTTAACACCTAGCACTAGCTCATTTTACACCCAGAAGAATGGAAAGTGCTTTCTCTATTTAGAAGAGGACCTGAATATAACACTTGTCAGTGCATGAAGCAGTGAAATTTGCTGTGTATTATTTTTTTTCTGCCTGAGGCATGTCTTGGCTTTATGACAGATTTTAATGTCAGTAGAAACTGCAGCTTCAAAATATGGTCCCAGCTCCAATGGCTTTAGGTTACAGATTTGTTTGTCAAAACAACAAAGTTCTGAATGACTCTGGCCTCAAGGCTCTGACTCCACTTAGCAGAATTAGGAACTTCTCCATCTAATTCTAATTTCCATCTGAGTTTCCGTATTAAGCTTTGCTTCAGCGTTGTATTGCTTTTGCTTATTTTGAGGTATATAATACAAGTTAAGTATGTTTTGGTGGAACCGGCAACATAACAGGAGGGAAGATTTCAGCCATGAGTTTTTGCTGTCCCATTCAGCATTATGTTGTGACTCCAGGCATGCTGATAAATGCAGCAAGCGAGTAGGTGGGTTTCAATGGTGAGCCAGGGGGCTGGAGAGGTGGCAGATATGACTCTGCATTTCAAACATATTGCAGTGGTTGTGACTGCAAGAGCTTCACATGCCCTCCCCTAAAGAACCTGGTATTTCTTTTCATACCTTGGGGCATCAGACTCTGAGGAAACACCTGCAATACTAAGGCAGTGTATCTTAAAAGCTGCCTTCACTCTCGTGGGTTTGGAATGATGAAAAAATCTGACATTTAAATGGAACTAACGCCAAATGTTGATCATGTGATATCTTGGAAGACTGTGTTTATTGGTAGATGCCCACAAAGGAGAGTTGACAGTTCACCTTAGTGTGAGACCACCAGAGGGAATATTTATCAGGCAAAATGAAAGGGATCAAACACGCCTGACAGAAGAGTCCCATGATGGCTTGAGACCTTGGATATTTGCATGAGAATTTGCCCGCCTTCTGCTTTACTTATCATTAAATCAAAGTACATTGAAAACTCTGCCTTGCTGTCTTTGCAACCCCTCTCCATTGACTCTGTGGTCTCCTGTGAGGCCATGTTTTGGGAAAGTTCTCATACTACCTGCCTCTCTAAGGCTGCCTACCAACTTCTTCCCTTGTGCTCCCCGCTTTGCTCTTCAAAGCACATGCGGCACTGGCAACACTTGCAGGTGAGCCTGCTCAGGTTATGAATGACCCTGGTGCCCTTGGGTTTGGTGCATGAAGGTCACCTGGTATTTTTGATGTCAGGGAAAGCAGGAAATACAAGAGCAGGAAATTCTCCAAGTCCTACAACTAGATCTGAGCATTGCTACCTTCTTTTCCATCCTTTGAGATTACTTGCTTGTGTTAATGACTGCTGACACCACTGTGATCTCTGCCTTTTATTTGCCTCTGAGTAGTTAATAACAGGACAAATATTCAGGAACTCAACACATCCTTGCTGAATTTCAATTATTGAAAAAACCTTTCACAAAAGAATAGGAAGGTCCTTGCTGAGCCAAGGACCAGCAAATCCAATATCTGGCAGTGGCTAAAGACAGACAGCTAGGAAGCAGTACGATTGGTAAATTCCCAGAGTACTCTCAGTATCTAGCTAAAGCGCTTCCTGTGTTTGCTTTTTTCCTGAAAGGTCTTTTTCTATCTCAAATGACATCTCTTCTCTAATGACAATTAAATCATAACTCTCCAATCCATGTCTGAACAAAAAGAATGAACTAAAGTGATGGGAATTTTGAAGACAATTTATGCCTTAGGAGTCCAGATAGTCCTGGGAATAGATAGCAAGGTTCAGCTTTCTCCTATCAAAACACTTCTTACTAAAACAGAAAGGAGCCAGTCATCTGCAACGATGTCCTGGGTTTGTTATGAAAAGGGGAAGGGGAGACTACCATGATTTCCTCTTCTCTGGTTTTGCCTTTTCAGCATATTTTAGTCAATAGCAAATCATTTGTTTCTCTGAAATACCCTGTTGAGACTCTTTGGATCTTGTAGGAGAATTTTCCACTGGAAAAAATAACAAAAAGCATTTCTGTGGGAGTGGCCAAGCCTGTTACTATCCTGAGATGAATGGGGATCCCAAATTTTGCAGTACTAAGTTCTTTCAATTGCTCCTCCTTCATGTCTCAAATCAGGTACAATCCTGTGAGTAGCACCATGTGTGCTCCAGGAATATTTCAGCGCTAGCCAGGAAAACTTTACATTCACTCCTCAGACACTAGCGAATCCTGCAAGAGTGCTGTACTCTCATACAGTGCTTAAACAAAGAATGAAAACTTCTTAGAAAGAAATCAGGACCTTTATGATCACATTGGTTACATTGTATATTTAATAGATAATTCTGCAAGTCATCCTTGGAGCTGAGAGCTGCTGAGCAGATTTCCCAGTGTGACAATGACCTCAGGACGCAATAGTAGCAGATCTCCTTGGGCTACCTGAGAACCTGACCAGGCTCAGCACTCTGTTGTTGAACATTTACAAGCACAAACCGTGACTTTTCAAAACACTTGCTTGTTTTTCATTCATTTGACATTTCCTTTTTAGATTCACTTCCAAGCCTGAGGCGTGTGGGCTTTCTGAGGTGAAAAAGGGTTGAATAAAAGCTGATGATTGATTGTAAGAAAACAATTTGCAAGGAAAGGGAAAACAACAGCACGTCACTTCGTCACTTCACCTCAAAGCACTTGCTGTTTGAAAGCTCAGCACCTGCCATTCTGTGACGTTCTGCAGCAGTGCTTCTGGATCTCCTGATACTGGCAAGTGTTCAGTAGAACTTAGTGTAAAGCAAAAGGGTTAAAAAGGATATTAAAGCTATCTCAGTTTACCAAAAGATGACATATTTAAGAATCCCTTAGAGTTTTTTATACTTGGCTGTCTAGAGCGCTCGAGGGAAATGCTGACTCTGAAGAAGTCATGAGGACTGCAGTAACTTCTAGAAGGTATAGTACATCCCTTATTCCAGTGCTCTTTATTTTTTTTGCTGTCTTTATTCCTGGTAAGGCAATAAAGTGTATTTTCTAAAAATTCCACTGTGTCAGACTAATAAACACTGTTGTGTTTACAGCTACTCACATACTTTCTGTGCAGTACCAAAACAGGTGAAGATAGAAACAAGCAGTCATTAAAAAAATCTATTCTTGTAAAACAGAATGTCTCATCCATAAAACTCTATGGGTTTAGGAAAAATATCAACAACCCACAAAACCCATAAAGCTTAATTCAGCCTCTTAGTGGAAGCAATTCACTGAAGCCTTCCAGAAAGCTGGAAGGTTGCAGTGCTTGGTTGAGAGAAGAAACGTGGTACATGTGCCGTTACATAGGGCACATGCACAACCTTCCCTTAGAATCCAGACATGAATATCCTCGCCACAGGTCAACCCCCTGCCTCAGGATTTCTCTCTGTTTCCTGATCCACAGGGAGCACTTAAATACTCCTCTGCCTTGGCCCTGGCAACACCACTGATTCTGCAAAGTAAACAATCTCCAGACTGGGAAACCGCAGGAAGCCATTTATAACACTTAAGCATTCTTATGTGACCGTTTAACCCTTTAGGCAGGCAAACAAGAAATTATTTTGCTGACAACGTGACCAAATTGAAACCCTGCATCCCTTAGTGAAGGACATCTACTCTTCCACCCAGTGCCATCTAGTTTTTAACACTGGAAGGTGATACAATTTGATACCAATCAGTTTCAGGTAGTAAGAGCTGGAACACAACAACAAAAAAGCATTTCTGTTGGAGAAAGATTTCCTGCAACATTGAGCATTTGCTGTCTGAGTTAAAAGTTGTTCAGGAAAGCTACACAGCTACACTGATGTGAGAACATATTTTAAATAACATAAATACACACAGCTCAAGGGGGCTTTCTTAGCTTGGGTGGTTGAACCAGAGTAATTATCCAATTTTCAGACTAGCACTATTGATTGGGGTGATAGAGCATCTGTCTGCCTCAACTGTAGAGACAAGACCCACATGGTCAAAATTTGTTAAGAAAGCAGTTCATTCACTGAAGAAACAAAAGATTGACTGAAATTACTGGTATTTATCTGATGAAGCATCTTGCCAAAAAAAGAATGAGGAAAAAAAATCAAGCAAATGCACAAACTGAATTATGTCCAAGTTTTGTTTTGATATGTAGCTTCAGTATGGTATGAGGGAGAAAGAAACATTCAAAAATGACATGAAGCCTTTTGCAAGTCAAAGAATGAACTGGATGTTTTCTGTTTTGTTTTGATCCACAATTGCTTTTCCAACTGTAATACTGGGACAACAGCTTACAAAATCAATTTGTTCATCTCTAGTCATTAAGTGTGTAATGAAGCATTCAGTGTGGTTCGTGGCCACACTGAATAAACAACTTTTTTTCATTAACATTTTTGGCCTGTGAACTCATGAACACCCAATAATATTCCTTGTTGTGCAGCTCATGTGAGCTGCAGTATGAATCACTGTCAAAATTCAAGACAATATTGTACTTTTATTGAGCATTTTAAGTATTTCTTTATGGCAGAATCTGAACAAAACAGTCTGGACAAGGTGTTCTAATGATACACACGTCTTTTTGGCCAGAGGAATATTTGTTGGATTGTGCTGAACCATCTTTCCCAAACTAATGGGAAAAAAAGAGGTACAACCACGTGTAGCAGGAAAAAATTTCTGCATCATCCTGCCAGCCATGTGGTTTTGTTGCATTATGTAGATGTCTCCCATATTAAGCTGTTGCAGGCATCCAATTGTCACCTTGAGGATGAATTTTAATTAGGCACAGTATAGAACAGTGTTAATAATTAAACTTATGGCACATATTTTACATGGAAAAGGTGATAGGTACAGCATAAAATTATAATTTGATTTCCAGACCACCTTCTCCATAGTAGCATGTAGGGACTTAGCTTGGACCCACAATCCATCTAGTCTGGTATTCTGCAATAAGCTCTCTCAGTTACTGATTTAGTAATGATACTGAAAATACAGCTATTATTCACAATTTTATAGCTGATATATATTCACAATCTGTCCAGAAACCAGAAATCCTCAGCACAATTCAGGCATACGGCTTCAATACATGTTAGAGGATAAGTGTTGTTCCAGCTGTTTAACACAGTGGAGTTGGGGGCTGTAAAGCTCTAAAGCCAAGCAGACATGCCTAACTGAAAACCTTGGAAAATCCTATTCCTCCTTTTGTTTTCAGTGTTGTAAAATAAGGCATTCAGCAAGACTTGGCCCATACAAAGTGAGCATGAATAGAAATGGAACAGAAAATACTTCTCTAAAACTAATCCGGAAACAGGTGAAAATGCAGCCTGGGTACAACTGAGGGGCAGAACCAGGATCAGGTGTTAGTGGTTGACCCAAGTATTTTGGCTGAGGGTCAAGATAAACAGCCCTTCCAAGTTATTTCCTACCCCCTCTCATGACAATGCTAAAGTCCTTCAAGCTTATTTGTAAATATCTACTAGAAACTGCTTTTGCCTGGCCAAGAAGTGGAGGCAGATCCTCCTATCCAAATTAAATGAAAAGCCTAAAAAACAAACAAAAAACCTCTCTTTTTTTGCATACATCCAGGCAGAAAGAGACCACTATGAAATCTAGAAGACTGTAGGTCTGAGGAAGACTAAACACTGGAATGCGGAATTTATTTTAAGACATTAGCTACCACTGGAGAATCCATTCTCATGTGGGTTCCAAATTATTGGAAGAAAAATGTATCTTGTGCGTCACGTAGCATCTATAGAGATCCCAGAAGACTACAAGACCCATCCTTGTATTTGTTCTGTGGCTGAAAGCATGGACTTTATGTGACTAAATGCCACATCTGTTTCTCATTCAAAAATGTAATAAAGGCAACTTCATTTTGCTCATGTGACGGGGACATGCTGAGTCATGCAAGGGAAGAGGGAGATACCAGGACCCAGGGAATCGGGACTCTAGCAGAGAAATTGTCAGAATATTCTTATTTCTCTTCCCCTCATTTCTCTCAGAGGGCTATAGCATGGGTTGGCCTGAAGTTGGAGTTGTTCCTGATTGGATGCTTTTGTTTTGTTATGCAGTAGTCCTAACATAGCTTTACTGTGTTATCTGGACAAACTAACTTTGAAATGTATTGATATTCTTAAATTAGTCTAAATTTTTAAATGCGTAGAGTTGGTTGAACTGACTTGAGCAATCTCACAAGTTCATTGGCATATAGCCTTGATGGGAAATAAATTCAAATCTACTCTTAAAAATCCGTCGTTCTCTGTTGATACCAGAAATCACCTGCCCAGACATGTGCAAGTAAAGGATAGAGTTTTGCTTTAGTAACAATATTAACATACAACTTTAAATTAATTGAGCTGGTTATTATTACTCGAAAATTGTACCATCCCCTGTTGAGTTCAATTTCTGATATAATGAATATATGTATAAGCATCTTAATTTTCTTTCTTGTCACGGCTGTTTTGCTTAAAACTATTTTGTCTGGGACATTTAATACACTCATAATAATTTTACAGTCTCTATTTCACCTAAGACATAAATTTCTAAAAATCCTGAGGAAAAAATACAACAGAGGCACTACCTAAGTACATTATTTGAGTATATATAGTTTATAAATCAGCTTTCTCAAGGACAACTCAACAATGAAGGTTTTTTTCAAAACTCGCTAGAAAAAGGATGACACATGCCCAGGACAGTACCATATATTTGGTATTTAGAAAAATGATTTGACTTGTAAAAGGGAAGGAAATGAGCCAACAAGACAAGTCTAAGAGTACCAAAGTCGTGCCTATACCTCATCACAGAGTGCATCCCTTGACTATGCATGACCTAATTTAGCAACTCCACTTGACTCCGTGTGGATGTGCCACACCTGAAGCAGCACTACTTCCTTCACATCGGTCTCATTTAGCTCACAACTAGGTCTTAAGTTGATTATCTCAGACATCTTTTGCCCCCTCTTGTGCAGTACAGATAAGCTGTACTATGTACCTCTCCTGACTCAGTCTCCAGTTTTGAATGACTTGTTTGTCTCTCCCAGCATCTGAAGTTCCTTAGGCTGTGTCCTGCACAGGCATAGGAAGACCTCCTGATGGGAGAAGTGCTGAGTGCTTTCACTCTGCATCATTATTTTCTGAATTAGTAGGCATAGTTTGCTCTGTGTCAGTTCAGTCACCTTCATGCTAGAATAATGGGGATTTTAATTACATGATGCTAAACCTCTCTCTCTGATGTAGCCATGTATTGGAAGGCTCATCATCAATTCAGCAGTTGATTGAGGAAACCTTGGATAATGAGAGTTTATTAACCCAGGTTAATGAGCCTCAGGCAAAAATGAGGGATTTTGCCCAGCTGAAGAGGAGCACTGAACACAAACAAGGCTACATGAGCAGAGCTCGGCCCTCTTGAGATCTGCCCAGGAAATGACAGAGCATTTGGTAGAAATACCAGCGACTGGATGCTGAAAGCAGAACATCTGTGTTCTCGAGAGCGACATTTTTTAATCATGCCCTCCAGACCTCTGAGGAGAGGCAGTTATTCCAGCAAGTGCACTGGAGGCAAACAGGGAGGAGAACGGCTCAGAGGAGCAGCAAGCAAGAGGAGTGTCTCTCAAGAATTCCCTTAGACTCTTCCATCAGGGGAAGAGTTCCTTCTGTTGTCTGCTCTGGAACTGATAACATTTGTGCCCCCAGGAACACCCTCTTAGTCCCTGGATCTCATATCCTGTCCAGAGAGGTGCTAAAATTTGGGGTACTAAACATAAGCAACAAGCTACCCGCCTCCCCTGGGAGACAGTCTTCTGATAAAACAATGTCCCCCTCATATGAATTCACACAGGTACAAGTTCCCATGGAATGGCTTACCAGGGATAAGGAAAAGGGAGAAATCCCATGACATCTGGAACAACTGTCAACTGTACAACTTTAGCCTCTCATGCACATCTCCTGTCCTGCTGTTCTACCCTGCTCTGGCAGGACACCAATAGGTAAGGAGTTGAGAAACAAAGTAACATTCCAACAGAAAGAGCATTATTATTTAGAGCTACTCACTCCTCATAAAAAAAAAGCATGCATTTTTTTGGTTTTGGTTTTTTCTGCTCTTTTTTGAATAGATGTATATGCAGCTGAAATAACAATAGTATTATTTCAGAAGTCATTTGCTTATTTGCAAGTTGCAAGTACCCGTCAATCACAGCTAGAAAGAAAGACAGACATCAGCCAACAGAGGAAAAATGCATGAACTTCAGTGATGTGAAATACTTTCTTTCCTGTAATAAATGCATTAACCATTGAAATTATTTAGTATCTGCAGTTCAATAAGACAGTAATACACAGTAGCTAGCAATAACTTCCTGGATTCACATTTTTGTGTCCAGTCCCTTTACTGTAAAGTCTGAGAAGGGCAAATAGTGCAAAATTACTTACTAGGCTGAAATTCTTGGTTCTGAAGTCAGCAAAAGATTTGCCCTTGTTGTCAGTTCTGGGAATTTGTGTATGCGCTACATTTACTTGTCAGCTCTTGCTGTTGGCAAAATTCAAATGGATACAAATTCTTTAAGCTAGTGGATGGAAGACAAAATGGCCCAAGAGAAAATGACTCTTGGTTTTATGAACTTAAGAAAAAGGAAGTTTCTATTTCATATTTTTGCATCTATTGCAAAATATAACTCATGAATCAAAGTATCTTACCTCCTTCGCTGTAGGGTATCTTATCAATATTCAAAGAAGGAAAAAAGGGCTGCCTAAAATATCAAGTGCTAAGAAGTACCTGCAACGTTGGAGATTAAAAAAGATGGTAAATGACTGAATGAATTGTATATGGCCTAAAGAAAGTTGGGTGTATGTTATTCTTATTATTCTTAGTTTTAATGTATGTAAAATTGTAAAACTGTGATTCAATGAAAATAATGGCAGCTATGCCAAAAATGTGGCTGAGACATACTTGAACAAGTTTATCGCAAAGTCAGCTGAAAAATTTCCACTGTGCTGCTTCTTCAGAAGGCAAAATCTTGCAGTTCTTAATAATGACCTCTACTAAACAAAACACACACACGCACATACATAGAAATGGTCTAGAGGTGTTTTCCAAAATTAGAAACTTATTCATTGGGGAAAAAAACAGTTATACAGTTTGTCTTTGAGCTGATGACAAATAGAAGCTCTGCATGGCCATGGATAAAACCTTGCCTGCACAGGGAAGTTCTCTTTGTGCAATTTTCCCCATAACAATTACGTAAGTACCACTACGACAAGAATGCACCAGTGTGTTCGTGAGGATGTGCCACTTCGAGATGACAGCAGATCCCACAGGGCCTTTGGGCTCCTGGAGAGCATGAACTGAGGTGGCTGATCCATGTTCCTGACAGTGCCACAGCAATTCCAGTAACACAGAGGGAGGTCTGCGAGGAGCTCACTGGAGCTGCAGCAGAACATCAGTGCTGGAAGAGACCTCCATCGAGCCACCATCACCTCAGGTATATGCATATGTGTGGATATAAGTTTGTATTTATAAAAATATCTGAACAGACTGCTGTTTATACCTCAATTATTGCTGTCAGGAAGGTGGCTACTGCTGAACAGTGCCATTTCATGAGCTGTGTAGGAGTGTTTTGAAATGCACAGGGTATTAATATTAGATTTGCAGTGAAGAGCTCCTGCAGCCAGGACCATGACTGCAAAAAGGGTCTTGCTTTTTTCCCCTCACACTCTTAATCCAGAAGGTAGAAAATGTAATTGCCTTCCAGTGCTGTAAGGCATGTCAGAAGCTTTACAAACCTGTGTAGCAACCATCTTTTCTACAGTCTGGGGTATGTGTGCATGTTGTAAAGTAATTTTCTAGCTCTCCGTGAGACCCCAGCAATGAGTACTGCTTGGAGGGAGGGAGGGAGAGAGACTTTAGAGGTTCAAATTGGAGGATAAAAGGAGCAAAATAAATACAGCAACACAAGGAGGATTTTCTAGGTCCAGATTAAAATAGCCACTCACGGCTTCAAATATTCTGATGAGCTTTGAGAAATGTACCTGCACCATAGTATTGACAATTCAATTTATAAAATCCAAAGGTAGATAAAGAGCTAAGTGTATTGATTACACTATGAACCAGCATACCATTCCTATTTTTTATGGTTGTAGCTACAATAAACATACAGCAGAATAAAGTTTTAACCTGTTTGTTACCATCACCTGGAGAAGGCCCCAGATCAGGATGTGAGAAAAACTAATAACTTAGGAATACAGAAGCACATGCAACCAATCGTTACGGAATTCGAGATTTCAAAGCACAAATCCTTTCAATCTCAGTAAACAAAAGGGAAAATACAAAGAAATACCAGTTCCTTAGTGTCTACATTATGTTAAGAGGCTTATGGATTTGTGACCTTTTTAACTCTAGGAGGCTGATGGGTGGAGAGCAGGTTACTGCAGCAGAGAGGCACGCAGGCAGTTGTCCTCAGAACTTGTTCTGGAGCTGACACTGCTTTCAACTCCAATTAGCTTACTCAAAATCATAGCCCTGTCCTTTTTTCAAAGAACTGTTATGTATGAATACACACAAACTGTACTAGAAAAAATGATGATTCAGTGAAATATGGTCCTGTGAGCTTTTGGTAGTAGAAAGACACTCCCAGGAGTGATGGAGGCCAGCTGGTGCTGAGCACTGTTGCCAGAAGAAGATCTGGGGAGTGAGAAACCCCCCTGACTGTTCATAAGGATGCTAGCTACTTAAAATACTGATGGTATTTTCCTTTGGATGTAGTGTTCCTTCTGGCTTCGCATGCTAGTTGAGAGAGTGATAAAGGAAGGGTAACCTCCACACCCCCACTCCTGTTTTAAACAACTCTCTTTTCTGTATTTAGGCCTATCAGCAAGGTCTAGATACAGACTTTGTGCAATATTATGAAATATTAAAGCTCACTAAATGCTTAATTGCACTTGCAGACTTCTTGTAGACCACCTGACGGCCCTGGTGGTATGGAGAAAGGCAGGTTCCTTTGCTGAAGGATGTGATGTGTGCTCCCCATCTCAAACCAGGATCACTGCAAGAACGCCTGAGTGATGTGCTGTAGATGTCCCCACACAACCTCTTAAGCTTTGTCTATCCCTTTTGGCCTAACAACCTTGGAGACCCCTTGCACCGAACCACAGCCCATGGCTCTTATCACTCCAAAGATCCAGTTTCTGGTTATTATTGATTCCACATATCCATCCCGGATCAGAGTTTCACAAAACTTCACAGTGCATACCAGCCCACCCGTTCCTCCTTGACCCAGAAAGGTATCTAGACCATCACCTAGCTCTGAGTCTCCTCAGTGCTTCCAACCTTCTGCTCCAAACCTCCTTCTGCCTCAACCCCCCAACTTCCCTGCTCTTCCATCCCAGGCTTTCCCCTGCCATCCCTCACTGCTCTGTGGTCAGGAACCCAAAATGCTGATCTCCTGGCAGCAATGGCTGCTCATCTCTCCATCTTTGGACGCTTTACCTCTGCTTGAACCATCTGCCAACATCTGCACCCACTGCAATGAGCTTCTGCGGGACTTTGAGTGCACCTCCCTACACCACAGCACCTCCTCCCTCACTGCTCCCCCAGAGGGAATGACCCAGCTCCTGCATCTCACAGGGATTTCTAAAACCTAAATACAGAACTGTTCCCAGAAATGTACTTTAAAAGGATGGAAAGAACAAAAAGTAAGATCTATTTTAGGAAAACCAGGTGCATTTAGACCCTGTATTTCCTTACTTTTACTCTACTATTAGAGTTGGAACTTCTTCTGTTATAAAATTTGGAAAATAAAAGTGGAGAGAATATACACATAATTTTTTTTCTTCCCCCCACCCCCTGCCTCTGACAACAAAGAGAGCATTTTTGGGTTTACTTTTCTCTCTTTAGCCCTGTATTTGTGAAGGAGGTGGGGGAGGTGAAAGGCAACTAAGACCCAAAGAATTAGAGGTTACTCGTTCTTCTTTGTAAATAATTGCCGTGCCATTGACTGAGTGCCCTGAAGCCCAGCTGCCTCCTGACAGACTGCTGTGTCAGCAAAAATCTCTCTTGTTTTGCAGGAGGCTTTAAAGTCATGATGGGTGGAATACAAGGTAGAATACAAACACTACCAGCTCTCAATAGCACACAGTTACTTTTCAAATTAAAACATTTTTTTTCCACTTTCCACTTATACCAGGGGTGTTACTTCAGTGATGCTTGCTTATCCATTCTTTTTTTCTCATGGAGGATGCAGAGTTCTCACTGAACCATTTTTTCCTTCCCATTGAGATCTATCATTGCAATCAGAATGCAGGTTATTTGATTAACCACTTTGTGAAACCTGTTTTCACCTTTGAAAAAGACACTTTGTTCTCCTCCACTTGTAGCACGCTAAGGCACTATGAAGATACAGTTATGGATCAGCACCTTATTAATCTTTTTTTTTTGCAATAAAATAGCTGTGTGAGGAGGTACAAGGACCTCAAAGATAACAAAACCCTACTAGGTGCCTCATTTAGACCTTTTTCTACTCAAAAACTCGTTGTTCTGGTACAGGAACATGTGCGTTTCCTTGTAAGTTGTACATATTAATTTTCCTCCTAGCCTCACATTGCTGCCAGTGTTAAAAAAGCCAAGGGTACAACAGGTCTTACAGCAGCAGAAGTATGCTGTGTGTTTGAAAAGCTATTGAGTGGAACTGAACAAGTAGGAGATCTTGTTTTCCAGCTATGCAGAGACTAAAAGGCTAGAATAAAGCAAGATGGAAACCTGGTCTGGACTGTTGTTCAGCAAAGGTCACTGAATTTTCAGCAAGTGGTCGCTGCAAACTGCCCAGTAAATTCAGCTAGGGATAGCACACAACTTCAAGGAAGCCTGGAAGCCTTCACCAGCATAGCTCAGATGGTGGAGGATCTACTGCACTCCTAGACAAGATGCTGTAGTGGCTTATAGCACACATCACTCTTTTCTGGTCAGAACTGGTCTTACAGAAAGAAGAGTAAGGGCACTCTAATATCACTAGAACAATTTTCTGAATTTATGTCCTCCAAATCAAACTGTGCTCATTTTTTAATGGACAAGATGAGGGTTGTTTTTCCAGCTAAAACAGCAGTAATGTGAGGCTCTTCCCTGTTTAATCATCCCCATTTCATGGGAGTTCAGAAGGTGTGCAAGTGGCAGTAAAATCGAGCTTGCTATTCCGGCCTCCTTCTTCAGTGCTAGTGTGAACAAATGGCAACATAGCATTTCGTGCTCAAGGAAAGCCTTGTTCCTCTGATGAAAAGAGGAAGAAAATGATTTCTTAAATATTAACTTTTCACTCTGAGAGAAAAAAACACCCCTTATTGTCACTGTGCAAAAGTAAGCATTGAGGGTCTCTGTATATCTTGTACACCAAAGAGTCTTTTTGACTACATACAAAGAAGGATGTTTTTTGTAATGAACTACTTTAGCTGAAAATAAACAGCATTTCCAATGAGAAAAGACCCTGATGTGAATCTGGTGATGAGGGAAGTGTTGGAGGTGATCACAAAACCTTGCTTAGAGCAATGGTTGCTTTGTGGCTGAGGCAGGTTGTGCCTCTCCACCCACCTCTCCTCCTCCATCCAGCCTAACCACCACACCATTGCCATCACAACCATATCCAGTGTTGTTTTCTCTTCTGTAAGGCCAGCAGCAGCTGCTAGCTCACAAGTGGGCCTTGCAAGGGAGTGAGGATGTATGCAAAACAAATTCTGTGGAGACACAGAACCAGCACTGGCAATGAACTTTGTGATTTTCAAAGATTCCCTTAAAGACTGTGCATTAAGTTCCTGTGATACTGCATGAAAGCTTGGCTTTTATTCAGATGGGGAGAAAATGTTTCCAGCCTTAATGGCAGCCAACAAAATCTTGAAGACATTAACTGCAAGCACCTCAAAGACTCAAAACCTAGACTACAAAGTAAGTAAGTACTTTGCAAATGCAAAGCAGGTGTTTTAAATTTTTTGTTTGCACTTCCATATCTATTAAAAAAGGAATCATGGCACTAAAGAGATAAAAGAGAGGAGGAGTGTGGAGTTTCTGGATGTTTTCAGATGGAGACAGTAACCGTACTATGAAGCAGCTGCCTTGACTGACAGTCTCTTGCCCACCTGGAGGAGAGGACCTGCTGTGAGCTTTCCATGCCCTCCTCAAAGAAAGCCAGGTAGAACGCAGCAGTAGCAGGAGGGGTCTGGATGAAACTCTCTCCCCTTCGATTCCTGTGGTTTGTGAAGAACTCCTGCAAAGTTGAAAAGCACTGGGGAAGACTGTGTGGTTTTCTGTCAGAGCACAGCTGGGGAACTCGGGTGTCTTTTGCTCTTCCTGGTTTTTGGTCACTGGAGTAATAGTGCTGCAGTCCACCTTTCATCTCATGCTCACAGTCACTGGTTTCCCTGACACCAGGACACAGTGTCTGTGCATGGGATTGCTCAAGAGAGTGGAGAAAAAGGCTCTGTGGTTCTCTCCTCCCTGCCCTTCCCATCAGCAGTGTTCACTGCAGCATTACAAGAGGAAAAATAGACCTTCAGCTGAGCACCTCCTGCCCCCACCCGCTTTGATGGGTGGGGCCAGCCACCCACCAGGCCTTCACTCTGTCCTGTGCAAAAGAGTCGATGGTGCCTCTTTGGAGCAGGTAATAAATCGATGGGGATGACTGAATGCTCCGTGCTTTTGATCCACCAAACTCTGCCGTGGTCATGCTTAGATAAGCACAGGGAGAAATACTGTCAGTTTTCCACTGAATTTCAGAATTTACTACATTTTTACTAGCATCTTGTTTGCTTGAATATGTTTATTTTTATCCCTCAGGCAAATATTTCTGCCTCCTGTGAACCTTTTATGTAAATCAACAGAGGCATTTGGCAAGCCATATCAAAACTGCAGCTTTACATATCACTGAAGCAGAAAATAAATGGAAATAATTACTGATGCCTCCAAGTACAGATTTGTTTAAAAATGAAAAGTGTAGCTTAGAGAGGGTGGACAGTGTATATCTAATGATTTTCTGTTAGCTTACATAGCACTGGCTCAGACATTTTTATTTCATTCCAGGATGCGTTTTCCCCCTCTTTTGGGGGAGATCAGGGAGAGATAGTGGCTGTTTGTTTGCTCATTTTAACCATATTGAAGAGAATCAGAATTTCTCTTGTTTAATAAACTACTTCCCAACAGGAAGTTTATGTTTGATGTGTTGCTGTGGAACTCATTTACATCATTCTGACACTGAACAAAAAAAAACCCCAACTAACCAACCAAAAAACACTCCCAAAACTCAACCAAAAGAAGAGAGAGATGGCATTAGCTGTTCTGCTTCACAAAATCTCCCATCATGCCAGTGTAACAATACTCCAGCTTGTAGAGCCCTGCTGTGCTTTGACAATTGGAGAAATGCAAGGGAAAAGTCAGCTCATGACTGAAAGCATGAAAAGGCAGATAAAAATAAAAAGACCAATAATCTTCAAGTTGGTGGTTTGCTGCATTTAGCATGTACAAACAGAATTTTTAATTTTTTGAAGGATGCAAGATCTGCTTCCCATTCAACAACAGCTGAATGGCAAAGAAATCAGAAGGGTTGAAAGTCTTCACCTATGTCACGTCTTCCAAAGCTGTCCCTACTGAGGTGACAGGTTTCTCAAAAGGGTGTAATCTACAGAGAAATCAACAGATGTTTCATCGTTAGTGAAATGTTCCTGCCAAGAGTTATTTCACATCTTTTAGTGTGCCAGCCAGCCCAGATCAAAGAGGCCTGCCTTGAAAACACAGCCTCCAGGGTCTGGGGAGAGGTGGCATGAAGCTGCTCTCTGGGCTTGGACACCACCTCCCAAATATACAAAACAAAGGAGACAATGATTTTTGCCTGTGGTTACCACAATCAGGTTAGTTATGCTGGTGACATAATTCAGCATTCACTGCACTGAAATCCTTGATCGCTTGCCCCTGTTTATGCCAGAGGCACGGATATTTACTGACCAGCCCAGGGCAATTTGAGTAGACCCAGATCTGAGATACTGCTCTGAGGGGAAGCTGCAGCCTGACAACTAACTGCTTGGAAGTGCCTTTAATTCATGTATTTATTTTCAGTGATGTGAGTGTCCAATGAAACACTCTGCTGTTAAAAGCTAATTTCTGAAAATCATGTTCTGATGTTATTACAGAATTTGTACTATGTAGAATTTCCAATTAAAAACCAAAAAATCATCAAAGAGGACTAATTTGCAAAGTCTCCTGTCAGCTGAAAGCTTATTTCCTGACTTTTTGTCTAAACCTGGCATCTTACAGATGTACTTTCTGCATTAGCTTCAAAGAAAAGGAATGCACTGCTACAAAGAGTTGTTCTTTTCTCTTTTTTTTTTTGCCCTATACACACACACAAAGCTGGGCAATCCTTGGAGGTAGATACGAAATAAATTTACTCAAGCTAATAGCCACGTTCGCTTATTTTGTTAGTTTAACAAACATTCCTGAGCTAATTTGCCTAGAATATCTTTGCAAAACAAACAAGCTCAAAGTAGTGCAAGCAGTCAAAGTAAAATATTTCAAATATTTGAATTAATTTTTTCACAGGTGGTCGGAATTTACCAATAAGGTTATTTATATATTCTCAGGCAATACTGTTCAGGCATAACTTATCACTGGAATAGAAACAAATGTAAGTTATTTTCATTGTCTTTTCAGACAGTTCAAATGGAATTTATTTGCCTTCCTCACTCAGCAAACTGGGCAAGAGGTCTAGCTCTTTAAATGCTGTTGTTCCAGTTTCAGAGCAGAGAGGCTGTAAAACGGGGGTGCTTCATTAAAATACCATAGCTGGCACCTCTCAGAGGCACAGGAAAGGAATATTCACTGAGTAAGTAACACATTATAAATTATAATTGAGATTCAATTCTCCCAGGGAGAAGAGAAGGTAACTTGTCATTTGAAGTGTTGTGAGTTTCTGAGAGTGGACCAGGAGTTTAGAGGGTATAATGATATCATTAAGAAATGCCCTTGCAAAGCAAGCAAAATTATACTGTGCTGTTTCTTGAAAACCACAGGAACTCTTTATTGTTCTGTCAGCAGCAGTTCAAAGAGCTATGTGACCCCATTAACATTCATTCAGGCATGTATAACAAATTGGGGGGGGGGGGGGGGTTTGTTGAATAGTTAATTATATTTTGTGTGTTTGAATACCTAATACTGTTTGCTGTAAGAGCTCAGCACCACAGAATGCACACCTTGCACACCTGGTTTACCTCACAGCTTTATTTTTCTTTTAATATTTAGAGGAGAAAGCAGAACCAAAGGTAGAGAAAGAGCTGGGAGGTTGGGAAGTGGAAAAAGTAGATAATGGCTAGCTGATTTGATGGTTGTGGTTGAACTGCTCTAGAATTTGCAGTCCTTCTTCCATGAGCAGCAATTGGTATTAGATGATGAGAAAACCCTTTGAATGCACATGTCCATGTCAGATAGGAATATGTGGGATGATACACTATAAGCATAAGCTAGAACCTTGCAGGGAAACCGAGTTGACCTCATTTTCAATAAGACAGTTCTTCTGGCCAAACTATTTATTAATTTGTGTGTGAAAAGTTGGCCAAGAAGCTCTTTCACACACAGTGGTAAATGACTGCAGTCCCCATGCTGCAGTGACCATTGACTCAGCTTAAGCAGAGACAGTGGCCAGCAATAGAAACTGAAGTTTGCCTGTTTGGTTTTGAATGCAAATGTTTATCTTTTTTTTTAGAGAGAATGATTGGTAGATATTGTCTCCAGTGTTAGCAGAAAGCCCACTCACATTGATTAATTAAATCAGAAGCTTTATCTGTACCAATTAATTAATTTCAGTTGCACTGCAGATTCAGGAATCCTTATCTCTTTAGGACTGTCTCCTTGAAGCTTTTCTTGCACTTAGCAATGAGGTTGATAAATTATATGATAAAGGCAAGGACCATCATACGGAGTTTAATGCTGTCTGTGCTATACTGAGGAGGTGTTGTTTCCACAGAATTCAATTCAGGTTCTCCATATTTCTAAGTGATGCCAAACAAAGGTAGGATTGTCAGTGGGACTCTTCACGACACTTCACACAGAAGTTAGACTGGGACCCTTTTTAACTACTGCAGATGTCCTTTTAAATAAACATTCCCAATAAGCCGCAGGAAACCATTTCTTCCAGACACTGGGTACATATGCTACTGAGCACACTCACTAATTCAAAGCTGCTTCTAAAAGTCTCTTGGAAAATAGAAGAATTAAATTTATATTACCGTATAAACCTAGGCAAGCTTTCATTCTATCTCAGTTCATTGGAATTGCTGCTATTTTCCTCCGTAATTCTTACACAGCAATCAAGTATTTTGCTCATCACATATATA
This sequence comes from Oreocharis arfaki, assembly GCA_013398015.1. Taxonomy (NCBI): domain Eukaryota; kingdom Metazoa; phylum Chordata; class Aves; order Passeriformes; family Paramythiidae; genus Oreocharis; species Oreocharis arfaki. The sequence continues at coordinate 357,283 of VZRR01004497.1, read as the reverse complement.
TTCATACTTCCACCTTTCTTCTGAAAAACTGTCAGTCTAATGACCTTCTAAATGTATCTGCTGTTTGAAGAAAAATTGCATTGTAATTGTACTTGTGTTAGCTACGTATTTTTTTAGCTGCATTTTTATTGCATGTAGATTAGAGTTGGTCAGAATGCCTCCTCTGAAATGGAAATTATTTTTATTACCCTTCGGCCTTGCTTTAAACTGGTTCCGCCGCAGACAGTTTGAAACAGTGGGAGTGTGCTCAGAGTGAAAATCAGAACATACATTCGAATGGTCTAATGGTCTAATATGTGTCTACCAATAAGGGATGAAAAACACATCCTGAACTAATAATAGGAAGTTTTGAATTACAGGGAAGTAGAGCTACTGCATGAATTTCCACTGAGATCCCTTTTTTCCTCAGAAAATGCCCATTTGCTGAAACCAAAGCTTAGAGAGGAGCAAGGGGTAGAGATCAGAGGAGAAGGAAATAGGCTGAATATTTCTCTTGGTGTTTTCAACATTCCTTGGAAGACTGGTATTTGAGGTCGACATTTTTGCATCAAGGAACCCCTGTGATTGAGGAATGCTTGTCTAAGTGCAAGGTTCTACACAGTTAAGAAGAGACATAAAAATATTTTAGAACAAAACAGAGGTCTTCAAGATCTCTAGGCAAATGTTCTAACTGATGTACAAAATTTCCAAAGAGTGCTCCGACATTGAGGGACATTTTCTACAAGCCTAGAAAACTCTCTTGAAGTCGAAAATCGTTTTCTGCCATGGTGCAATAGTGGTGGAATTACAGTCTCCATCACTGTCTCCATCAAGACAATAATAAAAGTTCCATTTGCATCAGCTGAGACTTCACCTCAAACTTACTGAAAGCATTGCAGTCTCTTTCGACCAGGTTGATCATACACATATTTGCCATACATATATGTATGACCATACAAGGTCTGAGGAATTTATGAGTTCCTTTGTTGAGGAGGAGATAAAAATAAATGAGGCTTTGAAGAGAATTGTTATGTGTGTAGAAATGTCCTGGTTTTCTGCACATAATCAAGTCAAACAACAAGTAGGCAAATGTTTCTAAAAATCATTGCCTTTCTGCATAACTTAAAAATGTTTCTGACTGCAGCTTTTTGTTAAAAATTTACACCAGAAATTACCTTGCTTAGAGGAGCAGAATGAACACAGAGTCCTGCCAAGAGTCCTCTCCTGCCTCTGTGTGAGCTGAGCTGCTGGGTCTTCCACAGCAGCAGTCAGGGACCTGCAGCCAGTTCCACTGGTGCAGCACATCCTTGAAGGCATGTGCTAAAGACAGGGCTGAGGTGTAAAGGAACAGCTGGTCTTACACTGCCACAGCTGTCTTCCCAGGGGAAGACAATTTCAGTCCTGCAGCTGTAAGTGAAGGCTCCAGCATGAGTCTTCTCCTAGAGAGAGCCAAGTCTTTATCTACCTATGCTCAGGGGATAATCCATGCCACATATCTCAGTGTACAGTCATACCAGAGGGATGACTCCTCCTGCCTTGACTCCCTCCATCTCCCTCTCCACATGTACCTCCATTGCCATACCACATCTCAAACAAAACAGCACCTGTTCCAACTCTGTTGTCACACAGCTCTCACTGAACTGTCCCTATTCCTGTCTCTTTCTGATCTAGTCTTGTATATGCAATCTCTTTTATATTTTTGCATCATCACTGTGTGTATTTGTCATAGCAAGAAATTACCTGCAGTAAGCACTCTCTTCAGGGAGCATTCACTCATTTCCCATGCTAAAAGGCTAAAAAGCTTTTGGAGTTGTTAAAGAAGTTAAACAGAAATTAGAGGTGCATCGCTCCTGAAATTCTATGAAATTATGAAGGATGGAGATAATGTAAATTAATGCAAGTACATTAGAGCAGGTTCACATTTTATGAGAGGAAGAAACATTCAACATACAACATGATCTGTTTATGCATATGTCGTTGGGAAGGTTTGAGCATGACTGGTGTTAGCTCTAGCTACATTTTTACCGTCTACTACTAAGAAACAACTACTTTCTGTTCTAGGCAGACTTATTGCAATAAACTTTCACATTTTCTTGCTGGGACTGAAAGAGTGTTTTCTTCCTTTCTAATGCTTATCAGCAACTTAGTGAGATCTTTATTAAAATGCAGTAACTGGCATAAAAAGAGACTTTCCATTTAACATATGCAGCTTGTCCTTTACTTGCAGCCCAAAGCCACAAAGCATCCAACTGGCAAACATGGCAGGGCTGATCAATTCTTCTAAGCAGTTAATTCCAGTTTTCAAGTGAAAAATGTGAGTCTACAGCCTACTATCCTTTTCTTTTTCCTTGTTCCAGTCAACTCCCTAGAGATGACAGACACACAATGAGCATAGGCCTGCTCTTGCAGAGAGCAAAGTCTGTTTATCTACCTTTTTTTAAAATGTAAAATGTGTCAATCCCTCTTCTCATCTTCTATAATTTCAAAGGATGCCTCACTGGCAGCTCGGAGAGTACTCACTCTACATATCCCAACAGCTGCTGGAGGCAGATAGCATGAGCATTTCTGGAATGATTCAAACTGACCTTCTTTCAATGGATACTAAATGCTCCTCGTTAGCTGTGGCTTCATGTTCAGCCATCCAACACAGGTCTCTAACATGAAGCACATTCTAATACAGAGGAAAAAGATAACTAGGTAAATAGATTTGGGAACTTTTGAGGCAGCCTTCAATAAAAAAAATCAGTATGCTTTTTATGTGTACATATTGCAGATTATTTCATTCAAATATCTGTGTAAATATGCAGTCTGATGTCTCGTCTGAGTAGTGGATTTGAAATCAAGAAAGTTTTTTTGCTACATATATTTAGGAAATAGAATGTCCAATTGCATCTTACAGCATCTTACAGAATGATACATTCTGATCTTTAGCCACTTTCCAGTTGCTGAAGATCATTAGAGCTTGAAGCTGTCTTATTTTAGGAACAGTTCAGTCAACCTTACTGGGAGGAGGTCTCTATTTCCTTCACAGACCAGATTTGTAGGTCTCCTGTAGGTTAAGCCATTTTATATAGCTTGTATCGCCTCTATGAACATAAGCTCAAGTTACTAGCAGAACTTGTAGAGTTCCTAACAAGGACTCTTGTTTGGGAAGCTGCAGCATGCCTTTTGGACATATTGACACACTGTGATTACANTGGACTGCAGGAGGGCAGAGAATCCCTGCCTTGTCCCAAGAAGCCCCCGCTGCGCGCCCAGGGAAAGCTGCAGCAGCTAAGCAACACCTAGCGCAGCAACACACAGGAACATCCTGCTTTTATATTCTGAGGAAATTGCTTGTCCTCTGGCAGACACTACTAAAGGAACAGTTATCCGTCTTCAAGGACCCCACCTAGAATATCCCATTTTCTTTTATTTCCCAATCCTCAGGAATATAATGACAAGGCTTTTGCAAAAATCCAAAATCTAAGTATTTCCCTAACTTTTTATAAGTCTTTAAATTCTGGACATAAATAAGACAAAAAGGTCTGCCTTCAAGTAGGTCTCTTTCTAACAGGGGAAGAGAAAGAGGGACAGATTCTCAGCTGCCACAGATCGTCATTTTCTCTGCAGATGTGCACAGAACCCCAGCCAGTTACACTGTCCCAGCAGCTGGCCTCAGCTCTCTGCTCACTTTTATCAGCATGAAAGACTGAGGAGAAGCCAAACAACTGAATGAGCAGCTTTTGAATCTGCAGTCAGTCTCCTGAGGTAAACTGTTAAATCTACATTTAGGGGCTTTTTATACGAGGTGCTAAAGTTTTTTTTTGGCTTGTCCAGATCGTCATCAGTGGATACATGAGCCTACACATGGTTTTCCTTGCCTAGCTTCTGTCACTGAGGATTTTATCTGTTCTGACTTCAGTAGGCAATGACAGAGAGCTCTGTCTTTCTGTTAATGCGACCTGTTATAAATACCAGCAGAGACATAACAGCATCATAGGATATTTATAGCATGGGCAGACTTAACCTTACACTACAGATTTCTACAGAAAGGCTGAGTGTTCTTCATCTTGTTTCGACAAGAATTCTCATTCACTTTAAATTTTCAAGGAACAGCAGTGTTATGTTCATAAACTCTGTGGAAGAAAGAGTTTTATCTGATACTATGCAAGGCATCTTATATCCTACATCCTTCACATGACTCATAAAGATTTCCACTGGAAGTACTTAGTCAAAGAGATCACTTTTACCTCAGGTTTCAGAGTACAAATGTGTTTAAGCAAGGCAAGAAGAGTCAGTTCCTTGCTCCAGCGTCTGGGCTGGTGAAGGAGACATCAAGTTTTCAGGGCAGAGGGCTTGGTGAAGTCTCCAAATGCACAAGGACTGCCTGGGTTCTGTTCGGATGCCCATTTTGACCATAACAAATGTTAGATTATGCCCATTAACCCAGGTCATGCTGACCTGAAATACTGGTCCATTACCTACACTTGATTTCAAATTTCAAAAAGCAGGGAATACTAACAATTGAAACAGAAATCAAATGCTTCTTACCACTCATAATGAAATAGGCCATTAAGCATTTTCATTCTCAGATGAAAATTTCTGAAACAAACATATTTCCAGATTTTTTTTTCTAGATAATTTTGGAAACCTATTCCACTGTAATAATGCTATTCTGAAAATACAGCAAAGTTCCAGAAAAAAAAATAGTTTTGACTTGAAAACTTTTATCATCTCTAAAGACTGATATTTTCCACTAAGATTTGGAAAAACAAGCATGCAAAAATACTACACCTTAGACAAAATATTGAACTGCATTTTTCACCTTCAAGATCTACATTATTCTCCACATTTTGAGCTGGCCAATATTTTATGTTAAAGCTCCTCCTTCTGAAATCCAACATGAAAAATATTTGACTGTGTAAGATAGTGTCAAGAGACAAGTAATTTGCTGTTATAATTTAACTGTCATCAAGTTTCTTGATCCTGCATAATTACAGAGGGAGGAATTTTTTTAAAAATTACTTTTTAAATCTATTGCTCATGTTAAAGATCAAAAAGCTTCATATAGTTCTAAATGGGCTGAGTTTTCCACAATCTGGCATCTCATTCTAGATTTTGAAGTGGGATAATCTTCCACTAATAATATCTGATTATATCTAAACAAACCTGTTATCTTGATTTTCTGATTTCATCTAAACATTAATGCTATTCTGTGGTATTAACAAATGTACCTTTGACAATTTTTAAAGAGAAACTTATAAAATTTTCCCTTATTTGAAGATTTTTTTTTTCAAAGAATTTTATCTGTACGAGTATCTGATCGAAGTGGTTTTAAGTCAAGCATCATTGATTTCCTTTCATTTTCTTCTTCTCACAGAAATACCAGCTTCAAATTTTGGCTGGATTATGATAAACTGATGATAACTTAAAAGAACTAAAGAAATTTAATGAATATCCTAATGTACTTTGTTGGTCAATTCTCCTGTCAAGTTATTGCCAATGAAAATCTGGAGACAAATTCCTGTTTTCAGATCTCAATTGTTCCCACTGCTATTCACTGCAAGGGCTGTGAAATTTGCATCAAAGCCCTGTTGAACTCTAAAAATCACTCCTGCAGTGATTCATCATTGTCACAAAGTAAGAATATGGTTTATTTCTTAGGAGTCAATGTAATCACATTTGAGTACACCTGGGTGTGACAAAACTATCAGAGAAAGAAAGAATACAGACAGGAAATAACCATTTACCCTGTTTCTTGTTTCAGTACCTTGAGACAGCCTTGGGGCAAGTTACCTGTTAGGTAAGGCAGTACTAGGTACTCTAGAGTGCAAACCTGATCTTCAGGTCAGTTTTGAATCCAGTGTGCTGATTTGTGCTGTAAGCCACTCAGCTGGGTCTTGGTAGACCACGGCCTTCTGACTTGGCTTTCACCAAAGAAATGTCAGGTGAGGGCAGACCTTCTGCTGTTTTGAAGGTTTTGGAGGGTATCTGGTTGCTATTGAGGAGTTATTGCATTTCAATTCAGAGTACTAGCTGGGGGAATTTCTAAATTGCTACGTGCATGCACGTACACAAACTGCAGTACAGAGCTGCAGTGCTGGACAAGGCAGGAGCAAAGAGTGTTTCTTTATACTCACTGGTAGCGACACCATAAAATCGAAAGTCCTGTCTGGAGGCAAACCAACTACATCCTCAGAGCAAAAACCAACCAGCCCTAAATTTAAAAAAAATGTCTGGGCTTCACTGGACATGAAGGCTGTGTTCAGTGTAACACTTCAAGCTTGGTTTCCAGGATTATTAGAGATCTTCAAATACAGTGGTCAGTAGCAAACACTCTGCATACTAAGAAGGGACCGTTTCTTACACACTTCACCTGCATCACTGTTGTAACATGGGTTTCTGACCTTTGCTATGGAACTCTGATGCTTCTAATCTGTTATGCAAAGTGCCAAAAGATCAGTCTCTGGTTAACTTAAGCCACAATTGAATTTTGTCTACCATCATAAGCTAATTATAAGCTCAGCATGACGTACAGAGAACTGTAACTTCACAGATAAAGAAAACAGAGGAAAAAATATGCTGTGAAGAGGAAAAACTGTTCACATTTAAAAAATTATTAGAAGTGAAAACTCAGAAAGTTATTGGCAAAATAGATTTATTTTACACACATCTCTTTCCTCACCTTTCCATACACATGACAATCTTGTGTTTAGTGTGTTAAAATTCAAGAGACCTGTAAGGTGTAGTAAGGAGTATGGCATGAGCTCAAGGCATACAGTGACAATTGTCTTGTGCTGAAAGAGCAGAGCTTGTTAATCAGAGATGGCTTAGGCACTACTAAGACATTTGTCCCCACACTGCTGTGACATGATGAGAATTGCCCTGCTGTACAAATGCTTGTTTAGCATCTGAACTACCGTTGTTTGGAGGCGTAAGGCAATTTTTAGGTCATTAAATAACGTCACTGAGATATCATGAACTGTCTTGTGTGATGCAATATATAGAGAAATCTACACAGAACAAGGAGTAGTATTGAGCAAAATGTGCATTCAGCAGTGTGGTGATGTAACTCCTACTTCATCTTTCTAAGTATTTACAGATTTTACAGTATTTGGAACCCAGCAGCCTATATAATACCAATATATTAATTTCTGCAGCCAAGTCCACTAGATTTGAATAGTGTTAGTTTTACAACTCAAGATGAATTAATGAATGCACCTGTGCAATGCTTGTTGTCTGCACTTTAGTGATAATGCATTGTAGCAGCGATTTGAGGAAAAATGAATTGAAAACAAAGGCAAAAACACTGAACTGCCAGTAGATTAATTGGTTGAAAGCAATTTGAAAGTAAGAAAAAAATCCAAATGCACACATTATTAAATTTTTTTAAGTAATTCTATATGTCAGAATCTGATGGTCTGAGACACTGAATGAGATGAGAGTTTAAAAAACCATAGAAAAATTTTTCCGCTGTGGCATTAAAATTGCCATTACATAGGGAGAGGCTAAAAGTTCCTGGCACAGATAGCAACATGTGAACATATGGGTTCACCTCCAGGAGAAATTGTAAGAGAGAATTATTTTCCTTCCATCCACTTGATTAGACTTACACACGACTTAATATAACCCAAGACCTCTTCACAGAAAGGAGGACTGACATAGCTGTGTAATCTGCCTATCTGAGGATTTGTACATGCACAGTGCCTTAGCTATGAGAAAAAACAAGGAACTGAAACAATCTGCTCTTTTTTTTTTTTTTTTTGGGCATCATCTCATGGGAGCAGGACCTGGCTTACTTACTTCCAGTGACTCCCAGTGCAGTGACTCTTTATCTAAAGTGTGTAAGCCTCACCTGCATTTCAACTACATTTTACATGAATTTTACATTAGGATGGCACTAGTTCTTTTAAAATAATAACAGAACAAAGTCTCAATGAAGATACTTCAACAGCAATGGTGAGAGTCAAAAAACCAAACTAAAAGGCCCCCACCATCATTGTTTGCTAAATATGTGCTTTATAAGCATGAATGACTTGCTTCTAAAACTGGTAAAAAGGAGTGCAACATTCACAACTCCTACTACTCCTACTACTCATGGAGCCAGCGGTTAGCTAAGTTTAGGACATGTTATCCCAATTTGTGCTTTCAGAAAGACTCAAATTTCTACTAATCCTGGAAAAGACAACAGTAACTTGACTTTAAATAGGAAATGAAATGCACACACATAAAAAAGAAAGGCAGCCTCCTTAAATTACCCAGCACAGGATGTCAGGCTAACGACAGAATCATAAGATCAGCTTTGGTACTCCCAGGCTTCAGTACTTCAGGAAACATGTGTTTGCCAACAACTGCAAATTAACTGGAGGCACACAATCTGGCAGTGCCGTGGCCAGAAATCAGATGGGATGAAGGCTAGCCTGGCCTCTTACCGAATAGATCGAAAAGCAAAATTTGGACAGCCACAAGGACACCTTGCTAGAATTTGATTTACTTATGAATGTCACTTGGCTTCATCTTCCTTCTGACTAGAAGGTTTTTTTGAACTACAGAATGTTATTTGGTATGAAGTAATAGTATCTGCAGGAGAAGATAAGGTATTGTCCTAAGGACTAATTGCACAGCTTGACTTTCTAATTTGTTAGAATAGATGAAAATTCCTCATAAAGGGACCACAGGTTTAAAACTGCTGGCAGATTTTTCTACCTCATTTTTGAATAATAAAACAAAGTAGACACGATCATGATCTACTTGTAGATAATTTGCTACAGATGATAGCAAATAATTTTGTAGATAATAGTAAAAAAATTAGTTGAACAAATTGTTCCTTCTGGTATGTAAGTTAAAATAAACATGCACACACCAGAGAGAATTATTCTTGAGGTGTTTATGACAGCAGGTTATCTGGTAAGTACTAAAAAAGAAAAAAACAATTACTTATCTCTCCTTTTAAATATGTAGCTACATGAAACGCGGTCCTTAAGCAAGATGGTATAAGATTGAAGTCACCCCTGCTCTAAGCAGGGAGTCAAACAAAGTGATCTCCAGCGCTCCTTCCAACCTAAATAGTCCTTGGATTCAATAAAATGCCCTCAATTAATAAGGTTATGTCAAACTACTTCAGACTTAGAAGTCTTCCTCAGGTCTGACACCAGAGATGGGCTCGGACTTCAGTGGAAGGGGCTGAAGTCCTCTCTGAGCACCACAGTTTAACCTCATCCTCAGGCTGCCCCATTCTCAGGTTGGCCCATCAGGCCCCAGCTGCCTTGTCCTCACTTCCTACCTAACCCTTTTACAGCAAGTGGTTTTAGCTTGCTCCCGTTTATCCACAAGCACCAAGTGGACGTGCAGCCCCTAAACAGTCTGAACCATAACGTAGCAGGATCCTGTGTGACAAATGAAGGCAGTCAGAATGAGGGCACAACAGGGAGCCTGTCCTCCCTCTTCCTCATTTCTGTCCAACACAAATGCATCCCCATGAACACAAGAGCACACTTCCATCTGCTGAGGGAGCTGCTCTCATCTCCTCTTACCCTCCCTCTGCATACCCATGTGCTTGCATGTGGACTTCACACTCCAGAAGGCAGACACTGATGGATTTTAATCCCCCTGAATTCCCTGATGGATTAAACCTCAAATCTCTAACCCTCCTTCTTAATGCTGTGGTAAGTAACACACGTACTGGCTACATTGATTTACAGCTGAAATAAAAGTGAGAGACAGACAAAATGAGATGTCTGAAAATCGATTTATGCTGCAAGTGGATGGGACATCAAAGCATTCTGGATTATTTTCTCCTCCCTTCACTTTGCCCCGCGCCTGATGAAGCAAAAATCACTGTCTGCAGCAATAAAAGTTGCAGGTACATGTGTTACCCTCCACCTACCTGTAACCCTTCAATGGCCAGTTTGAGGATAGATGGTGTAAGCTTGGAGGCTTGCTTGAAGGAGAAGTTGCTCCAGTCTATAATTAGAATGAAGCCATTTATCTGAAGCTCCTGATCTTCAATGAGCACTTCCAAAGAAAGTAGAATAGCCCGAAGGATATCTATGAAGGAGTTCCTAAAGCAAAAGCAGAAAAAAAAATCAGTGGTTGCAGTTATCTTCAAACCTCAAGATACTCAATTTTGCTGTGAGTGAAGCATGAGCGAGGGACAGGGATTTATTCTGGTAGAATTATCCTGAAAAAAGTTGTTTTAGAGGTGTCTTTAAAGAGCTCCTGCTCAAAAATGGCTTGGTGTGATAAATCCTGCTCACTGATGGATAAAATAAACACTGAATGAGATCTGAATTCTGCTAGCAGTCCTTACAATAGATTTTTGCTAAGCTACACTGGGAAACTATTTGTCTGTGATGAAATGAAACAAATTCAAGCTATCAGTTAAAATCCTTGCTTGTTTAGATATGCTTTACCAGTTCATTGTTTACTTCCATTCTTTTCAGAAAAGGAAAGAAATCAATACAGTATTAGTATAAAATATATCATTACAACTAGGATCTGTGCCTTCCTGATAGAGTGTAGGGAATGATCCAAAGCTTTACACAATAAAGTTTGACAGTTGCCTTAGTTTTGCAAACCAAAAGCGACGTGAAAAATGGCTGCATCTTATCTCTCAAAACGAGAGCTCTTTATTAATTATCAGCTACAATAGACTGGCTGCAAGGCTTCCCTCAGCTCTGGGAGAATGATTAAAAACCTTGGAGGTCCTGAAGCATATAGCGAGTAACAGAGAAGAAAATGTTGGAATGTTTTCTTTAATGTAAAAGTCTGCACTGGGAAGTCTGGGCCGCTCACTACTTCCATTTTCTCACTACTTCCATTTCACAAAAGTGAGAGTTGGACACTTTATTGACTTAGTCCATATTAATACCCGAGTAAGCTGAATCAAGTGCTCTCCTCATCTGTCCTTCCCATTAAGATTATTTACAAACAATAGATTCTATTAGAGAGCAACAAGCAAGGAAAGCTTCAGAAAGTGCAGCATAACCTTGTGTAAAATGAAATTGTAACATACTGCTAGTGCAATCTGCTTTATCTCAGCATAATTCTCAAGTTTTCATGAGGCCTGAAGTCATTTACGGGGAAGGTTCATACCATGTCGCCCCATGGAGATTTTAATTTAGTTCTTTTTTGCTATTTTCATCAATTTAAAACAAGCCCTCCTAAACCTTCAAGAGCGTTGTTTCAAATTCTGTCTGAGAGGAAAAAACGTATGTGCAGTCAAAACAAATTTCTCTGCCATCGACCTCTACCCCTGAATGGCATCAACACATGGTAAATTTCTATTAAAAGTAGATGGTGAAGTGTTCTCTGATTCTTTCTCTTTTCTCTCAGTAGGTTTTGAGTGGAAATGTGCGTTCCTTCTCTAAAGAACCTGATCCCTTGAAAAAGTTGTTTCTGCACTCTGCCTTTCTGCAAAAGTTGGAAGCTTCTCTGAAGTATAATTGCTCAGGCAATAAATTGAGCTTAAAGATACCTAATATTATTCTTTCTGCATACCAAGTCACCTCTCCCTCGTTTACAGTTACAGGACAACCCTGACCTTTTCAAATCCTATGGGGAAGCTGTGCTAAACAGCTAAAATGAAGGAGTATTTGCTTAGCAACATCAGGTGAGGTTATACTGATTGGTTTGGAAATTGGTGTGTACTTTTAGTCTAAATTTATTTTGAAAAACTGTGATATACTACCTTCTGCTTAGCTGAAATGGGTGATGACTTTCAAGCAGCCACATCAGATGATCACACTTTCAGTGGTGAAAAAAACAAGTATACCCCTAGACCATATCTACTTAATATATCCTACACTACCCCAGCATCCTCCTTCAGGGTGGTCAGCCTTCCACAAGAACTGCCCCATGGAAGCTCCCAGACGTGTGTGGTGGCTCCAGAAGTGTCCTCACACACATGCCAGCCTTCTTTGCACTCTTGTCAGCATCAGTTCAGAATGATATCCTTGCCTGGCTACACCGGGGAAGATGGAATAATCATGACCTCAACCCCACAGCTGCAAACCTTAGAATGAGCAGAACAGATTTTATTACTGGAAGTGTGAAAACATGGCCACATTGTGACAAAATAAGGTTTCACCCTTCATTTGTGGGAAGAAGTTTTCTAAAGAGTATGTTCAAACTTATATTCATGATCCTCCCACCACGGATGATTTTAAAGTCTGTGCAATGATTCCAGGGAGGCTGTCTGGAAATGGTGGATGCAAGGCATCTTCTGTAATCCACTCAATTGCTAAATAACAATGGAAATATTTCAGTACAAAAACCTTCCCCTCAGACTCTGTGCTGAGGAATTCTTGTCTTTGTTTGAGTGCCTACATAAATTGCCAATTTATCAAGCAATTACTCACCTATACTTCCCTGTACTTTCAGTGGAAATTATTTACCTGGGAGACATGGTACTCAATTTTCTTAGTTTGCAACTAATCTGGCTGTCCCTGCCTACATCCCTCCCCTCTCTATGTATTTGCAGTTTGAAGACGTGGTGTAGGAAATAACTCAGAGTGAACACAAAGATGTTTTTCTGATGAGTACAGGGAGACATGAAAGCAGCACACAAGTCCTCCAGGTGGGTTGTTTGCAGACACACTGTTCCGTGACTGCAGAGTCTGGATAGAAATCAGACAGAGTGCCACTTGAGGCTGAAGCCCTCTGCTCCCTAGTCTTGGGGCTTTGAGACAAATCGTTCAGCTGTGTGACTGATTTGCATCCAAATAATTTTCTATGCATGAACACAGAACCACTTTTTATTAGTCCCTCTCTTTTGTTCCTTAATGTTCCCTCCCCCTCCTCCAACCCCACTTCTCACCAGTTTAACCCTCTTACACAGAAAAAAAGCGAAATAAATTACAATTACACAAAGGGAAATGTGTAAGGTCCTGTAAGGATTCAGCATGGAGCCTACTGAAGTGAGCCACTAATGAGTTACAAAAGGTTTGCACAAGCCCCAGAAAGACAAAAAGGAGGAGGGAGAGAGAGTGCCTATCTGCCTTGGCTGAATGGAAAGGTACCACAAAAGAGTCTCTTCAAATACCCTTTGGAAAATGGGAAGTTAGCTCCACATAAGCTAGTGGTAAAGAACAATAATGTAACACAAAAAATGAAGATGGTTTAGCTGAGGGATTTGGTGGGGAGATTAGCCAAAGGCATAACATGAAAATAAATAAGAAGAAATTACTTAATTATAAGAGGTGTAAGCAGGCTGTGAGAGAACCAGAAGGCTCAGTGGAGTACCAGGGTGCAATGGGAACAATTAAAGGGGATAAAGACATTGCAGGGAAATTAAATGATCTATTTGCATGTATCTGCCACCAGCCATTTTAAAGAGATCCGTGGATAACAAAGCTGAGGGACTGCTGGAAAATAAGGGGTCAGATAAGACATACTGAAAGAAAGCGATATATTTTGGAGAAGACAGCATCAGTAAGGGCTTTTGACATTTCTCCTTCTGAATAGCTAAGCACAGGCTCTGTTTTAGGCATGCTAGGGAAATTAATTGGATTATTCAGATAGTTAAAAGTAAGAACATACAGAAGTACTGGCAGCTGAAGCCATTAAGATTGTCTGGTAGTAAGCAAAAACAAACTGTCACTACAAATCCCGACTGGCCCACAAGACAGCAGGCTAAAAAAGTTTGGACCAGTGCCATCATCTTGGCAGTTGCAGACAATTCAGCTTAACATCCCTAAGCTAGTATGCAGCAAAAGCCTCTCTCTTCTAATACTAAAAAGGTGGCCAAAACTCAGTAAGATTTAGCAAGCTGCAAACAGGGCATAGATACAAATCAAATAAGAGGCCACATCTCGCTTTCTTCCTTCCATACACAAAAAATCACCAACAGAGAGCAAAAATGCGTATTTAGCTTCTAAGTGGGGAGAGCTGGCACTGCCCTACAAGGAGCATTCCCACTGGGAGTAAAACACAGAAGAGGAAGCAGAAAGAAGCACCAGAAACACACCTTCAGGTTGCCCCAAATTATTTGAGCTAATCCGAGTTCAAGAAGCGGGTTGCATCTGGAATCCTGTTTGGTTTTGGGCCCCTCACTACAAGAAGGACATTGAGGTGTGGAGCAGGTCTGTAGAAGGGTAGTGGAGCTGGTGAAGAGTCTGGACCAAAAGTCTTGTGAGGAGTGGCTGAGGGAGCTGAAGGTGTTTAGCCTGGAGAAAAGAAGTCTGAGCGGAGACCTTATCACTCCCTACATCTCTGAAAGAAGGCATCATGGTGAGGGTCAGTCTCTTCTCTCATGTAACAAGTGACAGGACAAGAGGAAATGGCCTTAATTTGTTCCAGGAGAGGTTTAGAATGCGTATTAGGAAAAGCTTTTTCACTGAAAGGGTTGCCCTGGAGACATGTAAAGATGTGTGTATGTGGCACTCAGGGGCATGGTTTTGGCAGAGCTGGGTTAACTGTTGGGCTCAATGATCTTAAAGGACTTTTCCAGCCTTAATGATTCTATGAGTGTATGAAAAGCTTAGAAAGGGAGACATGAGCAACATAGCAGATCCATGCACATGGACAAGGGACAACCCAGGAAGGCATGTTTTTAATTGTTTTCACACAGAGCCAAGGCATGTTATTCATAAAATATGAATAAAACAAAGCCTCTGGAATCCAGACAACACTGGGTTTTGAAAAGGCGTTCATAAATCACATGAAGTAATTTATTTCATCAGATTAGATTCTCTTTTCCACTCATGAAGTATTGATAAGAAAGCCCCAACTTCCATAAATGTGTTCTTGGAAGACATCTGTGTTTTTAAAATGTGTACGGGAAATTATTAACCCACAGTCCCGAGGATTCGTGTCTTGATTCAAACTCATGATCCTGAGTAACTACCCTGCCTCTCTGGTATCAGAGGGAAATGGCAATCACTTTAGCTGCTCCAAGACCTGATCTTCACAGCTTATCATTTTTGGTGAGGAAAGGTCTCTCATATGAACCATGCACAATGCAGGGCAGCCCTTGGCTAAAGAATAGCCAGGAAGAGTAAGTTCAAAATGAAAATTCATAAATGAACATGGTGACTCACTTGACTGATCCTGCACTGGAGAACATGAACAGCCAAACAGAGGAGCTCACAGCTGAGTCATGCACAGAAAAGAGCTTGTTTGTCTCCTCTGTCTGAGGTCTGAATAGTACATATTAGTGCAGAAATTATCAAGGCTTGCCTGCAATTCACAGAGGAAATTGGTTGCATTAGCAGGAAATGCTTGCAAAGAATATTTTGACCTGCTGTAGGTAACTTTCTTCATAGAACAATTCAAAGCCGTATAAACTTGTTAGCTGCAAGAAATATGAATAATTCACTGACATACAAACTGGAAAAATTATTACACAACAATATGAGGGTATTTTTCTTATTTTGTAGGGTACTAAACCCTTCTTTGTCATGCTCAAGCTAAATAACATATTCTTTTATATTTCACTGTCAAAACAGGATACATGCACAGGATACTCCTACTGAGTAAAACAGGGGTTGCATTAAGTTAATGTCAGAGCTCCAAATTAATTCTTCTGTTGCATCCAGAGTAGCTATCTTCGGTTATTCCAGCATGTCAGCTTCAAACAAGCATCTTTCCTGTTCTGTAATGAAAAGATAGCAAATTTTTCCCCACAGCATCTGTGTCATTCTCTAAATAAAATTCACAAGTAACTTTACATCCAGGATGACAGACTGGATAGATAAGTGTACTGATTTTTTCTTCAGAAGTGTTTAGTCCAGCAATGCATTGGATACAAAGAATAGCATAGACTAAGCTGAGACCTGAACTGTATTCAACATTTCTAATGTTAGAAATGCATGGCTTGGTTTATAACTGAATGAAGGCCATTCACACACAGATATCTGTCTGGCTTTGAATTCCTGCTTAGAATGAGCTGGAAGCCTCTGCCATAGCCAGTGAAGAGGAAATGTACAAGACTGAGAAAAAAATGGCTTTTTTTTTCTTTTTTTTAAATTATGCAAAAATTGCCTCTCAGCAACTTCCTTAAAGATATAAAAAATTTCCCTTGTTATGTTTCTGCTAGAGGTTCTTGTACATAAAAGTATTATGAGGTTTTTTTGCTGTCACTTGCCACTTCAGTTGGACTCCATAGCAACCAACAGCCCACGAATTACACACTCTGCATTCAAGTCTGTGTTACGATTCTCCTCCTACATGCACTCATTCATATTGTGGGCACCCTTACCAAATGAATACTTTGTCCCTGATGTTAATGTGACTGAGCAAGGACCCTTTTTTACATGTAATTTGGCTGACAAACAGGGGCCTTCACAGACCCTGTGCTTCGGGAGGGAGAGTTCTGGTGGTGGGGCTCTTCACACACATGATAGAACCAGCTTCCACCAGAGGGAAGGTGGCATCTGTTCTTCCCTTTGCTTCAGCCCACGGAAGTGTCACACCATCTAGCAGGGGATCAGTTCAAGATAAAGCACAGAATTGTTACACTCCCCAGAGTTCAAAAAAATCCCTCCCAGAGCTCTCCAGAAACTTCATCCTGAGCGGACCAGGCAACTGATTGCCACCTGTCACAGCACCAGCTCTTTGACTGCTCCTAAGGAGTCCTTGTGGATGCAGCAGGGCTTGGCTGGCCTCCCATGAGCAGTGTACAACTCTGCTCAGCAGCCTGCTGCTGACAGGAAAGGCCAGAATTCAATCTCAGGTGCAATAGGACTGTTCCTCTGGTTGTGGGCTTGGTTTATTCCTTTAGGTACTAAGTATTTCTGAGATACACACTGGTGATTTTCTCACCTTTTTAATACCCAGGCCAATGTCATGCTTGAACACTGTGCAGATTTCTCTGTTGAGAAGGAATAAGTGACAATCACAAGCAGTGTGTTATGATATTGTGGAAATTATTAAACACCCTGTACTACAACACCTAACTGCAATCAATAAATCAGTTTGACAGAGCCACTGCTGTAATTTGCCTGGCTATTCCCAAAAGCAACGTCCCCTGCAAGGAGCATGGGGAAGACAGGCAGAGAGTTCATTCTGGCATGTGCAGAGCCAGGGAGTCTGTGGTGGTTTCAGGTTAGTGGCCTCCACTGCTAGGAATTTAGGAGACGACGTGTGGTAACACACAGATCGGGATCCCATTTAGGAGGTGGTTTCTAATCTCCTATCGTAAAACCTCACCAGTGCTGTGATGGTTTCCCCAAAGCACAGCTGTAGTAATAATGAACAAAATGAATAGCTGGTGCATGAATGGCTATGGCTAGAACTATTAGGATTGATGACCTCTGTTGTTTATTTTACTCTGTGTGATTGCATAGCCTTTTCTTATTCCCTCTTGGCACTGCAATCCATCCTTGCATCACACTAAGCTATTTGCTCAATTTCTTGCACCATTGCATTTCACAAGTTAATTTTTCATTACAGAAAAGGAAAGGATTTTCTTTTGAACATTATGAAGCTGCTGTTTAATCACTGAAAGCAATTATACAGCTCCTTTGCTTTGTCATTGGAAGGTACAAATGGCACCACTGATTCAGTTTCCCTGGTGTCATGTTTCCTCTATGTGAGTCTACTATGTCACCTCTAGTTGTATGTCCTCTGCATCTTCGACATCTTCCCATCTGAAATAGCCCTGAACTTTTTGTTCTCTCCTGATGCAATTACCTCACTTGTTCATAACACTAATGAATTCCTTTCATTGCCTTTTCTTTTTTTTTTTTGTCAGATAGTTATGTTTTCTTACATCCTCTTCTTTTCGAAATGATACAGTGTAAAACGAATTTCATATTCAAAGTGAGTTTGGAATATCAGCATGCATAAAAGAATTTGTTACATTTTCCTATTTATTCTCCATCTCATTCTTAATGCTGCATAACACTTAATTAACTTTTCTGACCACCATTGCAAAATAAGTACACTTCTTAATTGTGCTGTCCATAATGACATGATGCTTTTCTTAAAAGGTTAAAAGTAATTGAAAATCCAGATGAAAGTGCACAGAGTTAAGAAAGGGTGAAGGATGTGCATGTCAGATATGGCCACATATTAAAATCCAACACTTTCTCGGACTTCTTTGCACAACAATGCTGCTTTTCTAGGTCATTCTAGGGTTTTCCACAGTTTTTGCTAATCCTCACTAACCTACATGACTTTCCATTTATTTTTTGTCATACCACCACTTACCTCAGCTGTGTCTACCAAAAGAATATTACTCCTAGGCATTATGATGCCACATAATTCTGCCACTTGCAAATCCTACTCTCTGTCTAAAGTATCAGGACCCCTTTTATGTGCAAAGCAAAAGGTCAGCTGTATATCTTAAGAAACTTTAATAAAAAGTTCACTGGAAGATCTTTTATTAGCTAACCAAATGGCATATTTACACATTTTACGTTGAAGAATTCCAAGAAAATTATCTAATTGTCCGTTTGCTTGCAAACAGTCATTCCAACAGCAGACTTCAGTGGTGACTAGATCAAATAGTTAAGTTAAAGTCAAATAACTGTTCACCAATGCAGGTATTTTGAGAGTGCTGTGTTCAGAATGACAAAAGTCATATTATTATTTGTGAACATTCAGACAGCTCCTGGTTACTCAGTCCAGAAAGCCTTGAAAACTCTATCTGTTGAGAGATATTGGGTAAGAGGTTACCAAGATGTGAGAAGAAGTGGCAGAAAGTAGAAATGCAAGTATATCTTAGTAAACACCTAAACTAGCTGCTAAATCAGGGAGACAGCATATACTTGGCTTATGCCTGTGCTTAAATCTGGGCAGTGAGAGTAGCAGATACTAGAAATACGTACAAAACTGGTGTCAGTCACAAACAGGTTTATAATTTATTTTAGCTGGAGCCCTTCAGGGCACATAAAAGGCAGACATGAAAATATTCTAATCATTTCTTACAAATAAATGAAAAAATGTGTCAAGTATTATATATCACAGAGGTTTCCCACTGGAACAATGAGCAACTTTGATATAGCTGACAAGATGAGGAGGAACTTGATACTATTGATGTAAAAATAATCACTGGGGAACTCAAAACAGATGCAATGAAGATTCATAAGACAGCAGTACAGAAAAAATTAACTGCATGTCTCTGCAGAAACAATGTTGAAAACTTGTTATAATGATTCAAGCAAACAGGAGAGAAGGACAGAAAAAAATGAAACTAGATTTATGAAATAAAGACAGATAAAACTGTATAGAATCATGGTGCTGCCAGTCACAAAGAAACCACTTTGCAGAGTTATGCTGAAAAGGATATACAGTGCCATGAAGCTCCAGAAAAATGAGCATTTTCACCCCAGCCACTTTTGAGTGGACTATATTTCACGCAACTTCATTGAAGAAAGTGAAGGAATGAAAAGCAAAACCATTCCCCCTAAAAAAGCAGATTTATTTTTTCTCCACAGAAAGAGTAAATAAGCCATATCTATAGAAGACTGCAGACTTTACAGAACCTTTAGCAAGATAAAAATAGGTTGTGATCCAACCAACAATGGAGAGTCTGGTGACGTGTCACCAGTGAAATTAGGAAAAGGTTTATCTTTTTACTCACTCTCTCCACGTTCGCCCCAGAGTTCACTGGGTATCCAACCTCCTATGTGGACAACACCTGACAGAAGTTGCTTTGGGAGGTCTGGATTCCACTGGGACAGGACTTCCCAATATGTCAATCAACAGAAGTACAGTAACTGAATGAATTTTATAAGTAGCTGGTAGAAAATGAAAATTATGGAAAGACACAATCAGTCTCCACCATACAAGATTGCAGTAGAAACCTCAGGAATTTAATTCTATAGGCAGCATAAATGACAACTACTGTAACAGCTCTGGTGGGTGAGGCAATTGCCCCTTTTGAAGAGGAATTACTGAACACAGAAACCAGCTATCATCAGTGTTGTTCTGTGTGGTGTTCCAAGAGTTTTACTAAGGGTATTTTTGTGTGGATGGCAGCAGGGAAGCAAAACTAAAGCCTAATGAAATCTAAAAATCTTTTTCTGTGGATTTCACTACGACTTACGCAGAATTGGTGGGGTTTGAGGAAATAAATAATGCTGAGATCCTGAGATGCCTTCAACCAGCTGGTGCTGTGAAAGTGAGGATGTGAGTATTCCTGGGATGTGCAAGGTTTCTTCGGAAAAAAAATAGTCCTTTGGAATGGGTTGGGGGTTTGGGGGTGTTAGTTTGGCCTTCAAGTTGCAAATTACAGTTTCCTGAGAGAATTGAAGGACAAAGGGAGAAGATGTGAGCCTAGTATGACTCCCCTGAAGTTTTTCCAGAGCAGCAACCTGAACAAATTAATGTTACTGGTCCAGGTCTTTTAGAAATACAACAGTGCTGAGACTGGCCTTCTCAAAGCAGATGAAGCAATTATGGAACAAAAATCTAAAAGTTCAGGCTGCAGATTGAAATTTAGAAAATTCCAGGGTTGCAGCTGTTTCCAGAATGCCTCCTGTGCAGGATCAGTGGACAAAATAGGCTAGAATCAATTTTTAAAGTATGATTTTAGATAATCACAAAAGGGAAAATTAGGCTTATTTTAAAACACTAAGACCAGTATTTATAATTTTTGAGTACTTCAATTTGTATGAATGCAGAGGCTTAGTACATTATTTCTCCATTATTAAAAAAAAAGAAAAAAAGAGAAAAAAAAAATCTTTCAATCTACCTGAAGCAATTAATCAATGCTTTAATTATATTTCATTATCTGGATTTGAAACCTTGAGTTTCTGAAATAACTTCTGCCTTTTAACTAAGATTTCTAATTCCATGATCAAGCAGCATGAAGTCTTTTTCTTGAACGGGATGGGGTGGACCTTGGTGTAACAGGATAACAGCAATAATGTGCAGTAACAGGTTAAGCTGAGATCCCAAAGGCAGCAGAAATAGAATTGTAGAGCCCTGTATTGGATGTATGGTAATAGAGAAAAGAAGCTCAGCCTGATAACCCTTATTCCCCTGAAACCAGTACAATTTTTTGGTATATGCCAGCAATTCCCAGTAGGGTACAGATGAGTGTTGCAAGTGCAGTGTAGTCCTTGCCTTGGAATAATAATGTTATGTAATTATTTTGGCAGACCATCAAATTTTCTTAGGAATTGCCAGTGAAAAACAATCTACGTGGTTCATAAACTATTAAAGTGTGTTGAGCTGAAAAGAGAATTTCATATGAATTGCAGTGTTAGGGGTTCTGAAATAAAAGTTTCATTAATTCCTTATTAAAGAAGTTATCAGCAGCATACTAAATTACTTTGACCTCTACACAATATGGTATACTTGTATGTGTGGAGATTTCGTCTCTTCTTCCTGGTAACTGCTCTTTCGTGGTTTGCTGTTTCTGCGGGAAAGAGTTGCATTTTAA
Source organism: Oreocharis arfaki (assembly GCA_013398015.1). Taxonomy (NCBI): domain Eukaryota; kingdom Metazoa; phylum Chordata; class Aves; order Passeriformes; family Paramythiidae; genus Oreocharis; species Oreocharis arfaki. The sequence continues at coordinate 335,991 of VZRR01004497.1, read as the reverse complement.
GTTTCTAACCAACTGGAAACTGCAAAATGACAATGTAATTTATACTCTTCTATTTCTGCTTGTATTTCTTTTTATTATGAAGCTAACATAATTAATTCAAAATTATTTTTTTCACACTTCTAGTAGGAATTTCACTAGAATTAGTGAAGAAATGTGATTAATTGAAGTCATCACTCTGTACTACTAATCAATTATAAATAATTGTTAATGAAGCAACATATGTAAGAATTAAGTTCAGAAAATAAGAAAAAATTGATGCTTTTGAACTCAATGTGCAGTGATATCCTGCCAGACCCTGTGCTGGTATTTGAAGGAGGCAGCTCTAGAACCAGACAATTGGAGCAACCAGGACTTTTACTCCAAACACATGCACTGAAATAAAGATGCAGACAGCAGGGAGGCCCTAGTTTTTCAAAAGTCAGCCAAATAGAGGCAGGNTTAAGTTCAGAAAATAAGAAAAAAAAAATGGTGCTTTTGAACTCAATGCTCAGTGATGCCCTGCCAGACCCTGTGCAGGTATTCGAAAGAGGGAGCTCTGGAATCAGATAGCTGGAGCAACCAGTACTTTTACTCCAAACCCAAGAACTGAAATAAAGATACAGACAGCAGGGAGGCCCTTATTTTTCAAAAGTCAGCCAAACAGAGGCAGAAAAAGGATCAGCAGACATTGCCACAGCAAGTATAGCTACATGGCCTTGAGCAAAATGCCAGAAGAAAAACTTGAGTATTGGGGGCAAATGTGTAAATCTTGAACAAATAAATCACTCGTTGGTTTTACTTCCTCTTGTTTCTGGAAAGCATTTTCATGCAGTCATTGTTACAAGCTTGTTTACAAAAAAACACCTAATTTTTTCATCTTTTCCTTCCCATAAAAAAACCCCAAAACAAAAACAGAAAACCTTCAATTTTTTTTTAACCTTTTAACTTTTTTTAAAGCAAGGAAGCTTACTTTTCAGGAGATGTCATCAGAGATGTTTTCATCCTAACAGAGAAGATATGGCCTTCAAAAGAATTAATATATAAAAAGTTACAATTTGGTATCATGGGATGATCTATTAAAATTGCCAGGTTTCTGAATAGTACACTGGTTGTCCTTTTTTTTATCTTATTGTTCCACAGTTTAGACTATATTGAAAGGGGAAAATTAGGCAGGGCCAGTTCATTTCTATAGATCTCTGCACAGCCTTAGGACACATTCATTACAAGAGCAGAATTAATTTTCTTAAAGTAACTGTATGTACATACCCCTCTTTATTCTAGACAATATTTTGACATCACCAAAACGTTACTAAAAAGGCCTTATGCAGTATAGAAGAACAACTACAAGTGATCAAGTCTTTGCAAAATTAATCCAATTATGTTGCAGTTTCACTCCACAAAAACACGTTTCTGTCTCTCCTTGATTTTTCACCTTGATCTGGCTGAACTCTTGACCACTCCATTCCCTTGCATCAGGCTGACTTAGCTCTGGTTAATGTTTTGCAACACTGTTTAACAGCCAGGTAAATGCACTGCTTTTGTTTCTGCATGAGAAGTGTATTGAGTCATAAGGTATTTAGGCAAATATCTGATGCAAAGCATATCGGAAGTGTCACTACTGATGAGGAGCCCACAGAATGCCACATTTATCTGTATCTTAGTCATTGCAAAACATTTTCTAATATTTGGAAATCTAATTTTGTTTAAGATTTGAGACGATTTTGCTTTCATTCTATATATCCACTGTTTACTACCGCATTTTGTTAAGGTAAGCATGGTAAGAATTGTATCCTACTTCTTATTATCCTCAACTTGTATTACATTGTCATACTTTCCAGACTTCTTGCACTATTTTTTGTTGACTTTGCTCAGACTTGTCTCTTGTGCTAGTACTTAGACTACAGGACAGCTGAGGTGGGTAATGGTGAGTAACTACTGGTGTCCTGCTGACAATGTTCCTGTAATACAGCTCAGACTCTGCTTCCCCAGTGGTACCACTTTACTGTATATAATTCCATTTGTAGTCCGCCCTTTACCTCAAAATCCTTTTGTTCCCAGACAATATTCATTACCCCTAAATACCTGATTTAACAAATCAAGAGGTGAGAAAATCCCAGCAAAGACAAACCTGTCAGCCAGGACTAAACCAGTAATGTCAGATCTGTCTGGTGTCTTGCAAGTCTCCTTAGCTTTTAACATGGAGCCTGTATCTGCTAAGCCTCTTTTTGAAGTAAATCCCAAAATGATCCTGAAGTATTTTTAAATGATTCATAAAAAATGTTCTCTGAAAGAAAGTGAATGTGCATGTACCTGTGTATACATTGTAGCAGAGAATAACAATAAGATGCTGGAAAAAGAAAAGGCACTCATTGGCAGTACAGCATACACAAATTGCCGTTTCCCCCAGACTTGCAAACTCTTCTATTCAGACAGAATTGAAGGCTTTATCAGAATAAAAGTGAACTTAAATTGCAGGAGCCAGATGGAAGTGGCTTACATGTAAATGAGAACGTAAGGAATGGAAAGATTTCCCACCATCTCTCCCTAGGTCGGAGTTTATTCCTCTTCCTTTTTTAAACTTAGTTTTCAAATGAATATTGCAGTACATTTGGAAACAGGATTTTTCATCAGTCTCTTTCTCCTTCAATATAAATCACTTTTCTCCTTTTGTACCCATACAACAGACAGGTAGGATTAACCCTGGGAAAGCAAGGCAATGCGTGCTTCTGGAGAAACCTTGCAAAGTGAGAACAGCTCTAACATACCTTAGATAGGTTTATCACACTCAGGTGTAGATTTTCCTGGTTAGAAATACCTATACAAAAGCAATCATGTGTGCTAACACATAGCCTAGCACTCTGAAGGGGTGCAGGCAGCACACACACTCTGTGGATTGACCTGTGCATATCTAATACGTGTGACTGGCATCTCTTGGGTTTGCTGCGAAAAGCAGCCAGGAGGAAGGAAACAGTGAAATGTTTAGCCCTGGCAAAGGGAGCAAATGTTCCTGATCACACCATAGCAGTGGTCTTGTGTTGTTACCCATTTTTATGAATGTTACTTTATTCATAGCTGAATTTATGGAATTAATTTCCTCTACTGACGTGGTATAAAACCAGAGGAGCTGAGATTGCGACTTTGTGGAAGGGAGCACAGGGCTATCTGTACGAAAGAACAAGGAAGATGCGGGGATAGCTGGAACACAATGAAGAAAAGCATATTGGTTGAAAAAGGTTAAAAATTCTTGAGCTTCCAGCTTCATTAATTCAGACCATCAGGTCTTGATGCAGTATGTGAGAGCATGTGTCTTTTTAAAGTACGTTGAGCATGGTTCTATGGGATCAGACCAAAGGTTCTCCTGTGAAGAACAGGTCCCTAATAAGAAGTTTCACACACAGCAGGTTGGCAAGGTTAAAATAGAGAGCATACTAATTTGCTACTGAAAATCAAGTGTTTTTTCTTATGTATGTGGATACAGCAGTCACTAGCTTACACTTTCAATCAAATCCTGGATTTTGGTCCCTAAAGAAGTATTATGGGGTATTATATAAATACTCCACATACCCTTTTCAAATGGGTTGTTATTGAACCTCTAGCATCATAACATTACTTGGTGCTGTGATTTATATTGCATATGTGAAGGAAAACTGGCACACGTGTTAATGCATGCACAGACACGTGCCATCCCCTGTGCTTCTGCAATGGAAAAGTGGAAAAGAGATACCATCTCTCTATAAAGACAAAGTTATTTGCATATTAACTTTCTCTTAAAAATTAATCTTTCCTAGCTTGAGTTTGCTCAGCATGGGCAATTTTCATAAGCAGTTACATAGGAAATAGTGCCAGCAGGAGGCTAACTGGCTTGCTTTTTGCCCTCTGTCCCTGCAACAAATGGACCCTCCAGGACATTTCCAGAGCTGAGATTATCATGGTCTGCAAGAAAGGAATAGTTGCTTTTTGCTGCCTCTGTGGTTGCTGCAGTTACTAAAAACAAAAGCTGTGAGAGTGCAATCAGAATTTAAGACCAAAATTTCCTGTCTTAAAAAGTGATTCCATTTTCTCATCTTTAGGAATCAAATGTCCAGTCATGACATATTAATTATGATGCTCCAACTCTTTCATTGGTTCACCTGTGACAAAGGAGGCAAAATACAGAAGATCTTTAACAACTCAATTTTTTATGTAGTTTATTAGAATGACTTTATTCCTCCATCCTTTTCCCTGTCTTCCTATTCCATCTGCTTGGTTAAATTTTCAGGGGTATGTGGCAGATAGGTGCTGGTGCCCCTTAATTTCCCACATCATTGAGAGCATCCCATGATCATGGCACTCTCACCAGCACAACCACAGGACCAACCGTGTCTCCCTCATCCCCCAGCCTCACCATGGCAAAAAAATACCCTGAAGCATGGTGGCTGTGGTGGCAGGGTAGAATTTACCCCAGTGTGCTGTTCAGCTATTTCATGGAACTGAGCAGCCACCCACAGCACTCACATCCCAACCAAATTCATGCTGTCTGCTGCAGCTCCTGTGGGATCACCTGGTCTGCTAACAGCACCTGTTCCTAAGCATCCCTTGTGCTGCTCTGAAGGAGCTGGAATTGGAGGATGCTCAGCACTTGCCAGAGTGAAAAAAGTAGATATTTCAATGTAAAATGCAATTGATACAGGGCTCAGAGTTCAGAGGAAAGAGTCTAAAATAAATCATGGCCTGGGGAAATAATACATGAAGGAAGTATTAAAATTTAAAAATTTCAAATGTATTTAAGGATTCCAGCTCGGTATTTCCACTCTTTTCTGATGCTTCTACTGCATGTAGCTTATTAAATAGCTGGCCAGAGAATTAATTTTTTTTTCCTTCCCTGACTCTTCGCAGTCTGTTCCTGCTGCAATGCCTGACTTAGCCTTAGCTGTTTTTAGTCAGGTTGGCAAGTTAGAAACTGATCAGAATATTAGACATTTAGAAAACTTGATTTGGGAAGTGCTCTGACAAAAAACTGTTCTGGTCTCTTCCTACAAAGCCTCACCTCAAAAAGCTGCTATTTATAAGAACATTCATTCATGGTTTCTAGCTGTTTCCAAAGTTCAAAAGGGCAAAGAACCATGCGAGATGTCGTATTGCTTGGCTTCCTGCTATTCTGTGGATGTAGCTTTGTTACAGTGTTCTTTTGCAGATCCCATCTGTGAGGATGACATACACAGCCCACGTAGGACTATGGGTTGTTTTCTTAGGGGCAAGTGCTATCTCAACTGTATGCAGATTCTCTTTTCAGGCATAAACCCTCAAGCAACAATTGGGTCTTTTGAGACAGTCTGAGAAGAAAAGCAGGGGATGTGTGTGTGTGCCTATGTGTTTGCTGTGTACATGTGTTTGTATATTTTTCTTTATCAACTGTCCTTCTTTCCACTTTATGAAGCATGGGAATTGGATTTGGTTTCTTTTTGCCACAGGAGGAAGGTGGCATAGAGCCACTCTTCAGTCTGCCCTACATTTTCCTGTGTTATCCCGTGGGTGACTCCTGCAACTGTGTTTCTCACCCCCAGGCCCTGTCCTTCACAGCTCTTCAGTCAGCCCTCAGCCCGACGCCATCCAGTCACCTCTTCCCTCTCAAAATGTGTTTGATTGCCAATCCCTCTCCATGGATTTTTTTCTTTTCAGTCAGCCTTCTCTCATTCTTCAACATATGCTTCATAACTTTCCCAGCTGTTGTTTTTCTTTCTCTTATTTCAGACATTTTCCCTCTCTTCTTGGATGCCCTTCTCAGCCCTACACAGGATTCTCATTTGTGTATGTCATCCTGCTGTCATTCATACGGGCTACAATTGCCTTCCCAAACATGGCTTCTATAATAAATGGTACTGACTGAATTAAGTTGCCGCCAGAAAGCAAATTAAAACATTTCAAGACAGAGCTTCTTTTTGTCTTCTTTGTCCAACATTTAATTTGCACATCTGTTACTCTTCAAAATGAGTATTCTGCTTATGCTGTGCTGCCTTCCCCACTAGCCTGAATTCTGCTACCATTTCAGACCAGCTCAGTAATGTAATATGAATTATTTTGTATGCAGTATGCTTCTAAGCTATTTATTGGTCAATACAATGCTTGAACCATGATGTCGATCTCCCAACAGAGAATCACTGCCTCCTAACCAAACCCAAAGACTTGATGTGTAAAAATCATTCTGGTGTTAGGGCTGGCTGCACTTCAGCTGTAATCTCTCATGATAAACAGGCACGAGGCTGAGTTACTGCCACAGTTTGCCTGTGACTATAAATCAGTCTCAACAGATGTTTATTCCCTCATATTCCATTAAACATCTGAGACTATGCTTGAAATATATTGGAACAATCAGCACTTGAGACATATTCTTTTATATAAACAGGATCTGATGATGATAATATCCTTGTAATTATACCACTTTGAGCATTCTCAGCAAGAACATACTTGGCTTTTATCATGATCCTTTAAAATATTTATAGCTGTTGGTTTACCACTATGTCTGAATATTTCCTTTCCCTTTAGCCTCAGTACACTTTCCTACAGAATGGTATCTGGCATTTGAGATTCCTTGATTAATAAAAGGTTTATGGCTAGCAGTTGACTTGGGATTGTATGCCATAAACAAAGCAGCAGGTTTTCTCTGTCTGACTCAGTGAATTTTTGGAACTATGTGACAGCTTCTAAGGCACAGACATGCAGACAGAAATTAATTACCATCTTACTGCAAAAGACTATGGAAAACATTCTGCCCCCTACGCCAAGCCCCTATTTGCAGAGGATTGTGATTGGAGTCCTTCTGCTGGCTCTCTACACAAAAATAAATTTTACTCTGGCTGAACAACCTTGAAAGAAATATTTCTGCTTGTAAGATTAATGAACACCTTCTGCTGAATTACCTGTTCACCCAAAGCTCCATCTCCTTGGTGTATAAGCAGTATGCATTAGAAGACAGTAGCAGACATAGGAACAGCTGTGGAAGTTACTGAAGGCTTCCACTCAATCCGACATCTGAGAAGACCCTCTTACCTAACTTCTTTGAAAGCTTCAGTTTCACTGCAGGTGCATCAGAGGAGTGAGGGCTTAGGTTTGGTGAGGGTGATGAAATGAAAATCTGTGAGAAAGAGTATTTATAATCCAGCACATGTAACATTGTTTTTTGCATCAAATCCTGGTTCAGGTCTCATCAAAACTGTATGTATGCATTTGTTTGTTTTACAAACTGGAATTTTTTATCATGAAAATTATTTAATAAAAAAAAAATCATAACGTGATCAGTTTGACATCCTTATCTGTATTTGTTGCTGCACAACTTGCATTCAAAAATAATGTGCTCTGTAAGCAGTGGTGTAAATAAAGTCTTTGTGGGTTTCAGGTGGGTTCACACCTTAAGTTCTGACCAAAGTGAAAAATGTCCCTCCCCTGTACTAGTGTACAGTAATATAGCTCAAGTTTTTTTCTCCCTCACTAAGAAACTTATCTAATCTCTTTCTTTTCTATCCGTCTGCTCATTTTCATTTATTCAATATTGAGTCAGTGAAAACGAAGGTATTGAACATGTGATTTATATTAACTAACAGATCCAAAATATGCTATTCAGGACCTAGAGAGAAAGTGATGACACCATCTCTAAGAAACCTGCTTGAACAATGGAGCGAAATCAAACCTATGCAGCACATGCTAAATTTGTGTAACTCTAGAACCATGATAGATCTCAGCTAGTGATTTGGCAATAAGAGTTATCATCCCCTGTGGTTTTTTCCCAGTCACCAAAGAGGTTTTGGTCAAAACAATCATCATTATATTTTTTAACTATGTGGAAACAAAAATAAAATTCTTGACAGTGAGCTTTGCAGATGTCACAAACCCTTTGAAATGATAATTGGGGAGCAGGACACGTTTAGCTCTGCACAAGAGCATGAGTCACATGCTAGACTGTGCCCACATTATGGATGAGAATGTATGACACATCTACCAGTGGCATTTGTATTTTAGGAAACTGACTTGAAAGCAAATTTGAGCTGAACATGAGCTCAAAATGGGATAGAGTAGTTAAGAACAGAGTGGCAATCTTGTATCTAAGAGGAGGAAACTACTGAGTAGATGAGACTGTGTTATCATTTGATGATTTATTAGTGAAAATTTTTATTCAACTCATCCACCTGCACCTTAGCAACAACACTAAAATGATAGGAACAGTCCAGAAAAGAATGATGAAGAGTATTTTAAACTTGGAAAATCTTCCCAATTCTGAGAGTAAAAAAGTTAAAACTCTTTAAGCTTTGGCACCTTAAACATATTGTGATACATTAAGCTAGTGGCCTACTTCACAGAACATTATCTTTGCTGTGCTGGCTGCTCATAGGAGGACCACAGAAGACAGAAGACAAGCAGACAACAGAAGATTGTTTTGTCCTCAAGAAAAAGGGTGTTAGCTGTTTTACTTTCCCCATAGTTAAATGTGAGACAAGAACCTGTGCTGCAGAGTCGCTAATGCACTATCTTCTTGTTGCCTGACAGTGACTTACCCTACAGTGCTGCCTCCCCAGTGAACTCAAAAATAGGTTAAATATGACGTGGTCAGGAGACAGAAGTACAAACATGGGAAGATGTCATATTTTTGTGGTACATTTAAACTAACGCGATCTAGCAGCTGGAAGCTGAAGCTGGAAACATTGAGACTGGAAATTAAAACCTAGTTTGCTAGAGATGTCAGATCTATCAGTTGCATTCTGGAGGATGAAATTACAAATGTTTCTAAAAGCTTACATGGAAATTCTGTCTTTGATACAGGGAATACCTTAGAAACATTTTGGATCTGATTTGTCCAAGCAGTCATATTACACAAGTAACGACATTTCCTGTTAAAAATCAATATATTTATAGGCACAGAAAGTTTCAAGGTTTCTTCTGCCTCTTTGACATGTGATGCCAACAGCAACTATACTCCCAGGCACATAAATGGTAAGAATGTCTGGACTGAAAATCAATTTATAGATTATAGCTATTCTGATTTAAAAATCCCCTTGAAACACACAAAAAAACCCCTTTGAAAATTATTATTTCTTTATAAATAACCCCTCATAAACTAGAATTTGATTATAAAGAAAGAGAAGGCACAGCCAGCAGCTAATAAGATTAAAGTTAGGAAGGTCATGCTAAAGGGTGAGCTCTTACTCTTGCATGTCAACATCACGGCCTACTCCACTAGCACTCAGCTGAAATATGAGCTTGTGAACATCTTGCCATCACTGAGGACACATCTCCAGAAAGGTTGCCCAAGATATATCTTTGTAAGATGTGCACTATGCCTGTTTGAAGTTTTTTTGTGAAATTTATGTTTCTTCTGGTCAATAACCTGTTTCCATGCTGCATAATAGGACATTGCACCCACCATTTCCTGCTCCTTAACAGCTTTTCGTCTTGTTGGTGCCTTTAGACAGCGAAAGAGGAGAAGGCTATTCATTTACTTACAGCCCAAATCCTGTCCCAAATCCCTGTTGCACCTGGAGTGCCACAAAAGCCCGCAGAAAAAAACACTTCGTGCCATCTGAATCCACAGAAGAGGTGAAGTTCCGTGGCTGAACTGAGGCAAACTTTGCTCATGATTTTTCATTTCACTGAGGAGTCTTGGGAAAGGGCATCCTATACTATTTGCCTCAACTTTTCTTCTTTGAAGGTTAAAATTATAATTTCAGAAATATGCAGGGTTGCTTTGGTTTTTGCACACACAGACATGCACACACATACACATACACACGGATGCATATTAAAGGACTTGCAGAAAATCTGAGCCAAAATCTGAGAGGAATCATTATTCTGTCAAAATCTCATTGCAGGAGCCTTAGACACCAGCACTCTCAGCTTTCCAAGAGCGGGGCCTGATGTACAAGGTTAATCACAAAGATTCATTTTGTTGAGAGATCAGAAAACCCAAAGCTGGCTCTATATAATACCTAAATCCCTTAATGCAACCAGCAGAGCCACAGTGCTTCGGTCCTCTAAAGCCAATACTTTCTATTAATTCTGGATACCTGTGCATTCATCTTTCTTTTCAGGCCAATTTCTAACAGAAGAGTTTTGTGGTTGAAAGAAAGGCAAACTTGCAGCTCAGAAATATAGGAGATAAACTGCTGGCCTCTTTGTAGTTAATATGACTTTTATTACTGCCCTCTGTTCATGATTTCACCAAACAGGTTTGATTATGCAAAGTTACACTTCTGTATAATTTTCTGTACATTTATTCACATGCAAATGAAAATCAGAAACACTTCTGAACTCTGCTTTTCACATGGTGATGAAAGGTTTTCCCAGAAAACAACTAACATGAAAAGTTATATAAAAAGCAGGCATATGTGTATTGTGTCTAATAATTTCTATGATGTAAATTCAAAGCTCGAATCTATTGACTCCTAAGCATAAGACTTTTTCATCAAAAAATTTAGACCGTGACAAGACAAAATCCTACCTGGATAACATCAGAACTGATTAAGATGATACTTAAAACCTGAATCTGAATTTTGTTCTTTCATGTGATTTCTATCAAGATTCAACAGAACACATGGTAACCCTACAGCTGATTACACTTCTCCATCTCACAACAAAGGTAGGGAAAATGGAATGGAATGACTTACAAAGAAGAGGACAATGTGAACATGATATTCCTGGACTGGTACCTTTTCTCTGTACCACTTCAAATAGGTAGTGAAAGCTGACTAATCACATTAACATTTAAGGACATTATTTTATAATAATGGCTGGGAGATATCTTTGTTCATATCACTCTGTAAAGAAATGACCTGAACAGAAAATACGCTTTGTGTGAGTCTCCCGTTTATTGGACTAACAACACAGAGCAACCAGAGTGTGTAGATATCACAATGCAGCTTGTGGAAATAGAGCAGAGACTGCAATTCCCAGAATGGTTCAAACAAACAAACTAACTAAACTAACTGTTAGAAAGTTACTAACTGTAAAACTAACTGTTTCTAACTGTCAGAAAGTACGAACATAGAATAAATATTGTCAGTTTCTTCTGCACCAGGAGAGCTACAAGAACCTCCACATGCTTTGAGACACTTGCTTTCTGTCAACCTGTTTGGCGGGTCTATGGTACTGCTAACTTATGATAGACACTAATGTATGTATAGAAAATAAACATTATCGGGCTAAAATTTGGAAATATTTCTTTAAAAAAAACCCCAGACACGAGCTACTTATATGACACACTGATATACCCTTATCTCTCAATGGTCTTACGTCCTAATAATGAGGACTGACAGGTGACCAGGTGAGGTGGAAGTTATAGTGAAATGGATATATGGTTACAAAATCTTTTGCTGAAAATGGCCTTGCTGCTTCAAGGATGGTCACAAATATTCCATTACGAGTTGAGTGCGAATGTGTGTAAAAAGATAAGGACACTATCTACATTTACCTACTCTGGTCCCAGTTGGCTGCAAAAAGCAGAAGAATCTTCCTGCCACAGTGGTCACGATTTTCCAGTACTCCTGGAAACCCATCTGTCAGAGCCCGTTTGATTCCTGGATCATCGGCCTTGAAGTTTTTGAACATATCCAGATTTAATTGGCGGTATTGGAAGTACTGAGCCAGCAGTCTGAAGGCCTCAGTTTGATGAAACTTTCTGGCTCGGAGGAATCTCAAGATGAAGGCATCATCTGTACGTAAAAACCCGATGTCAGGCCTCGTGATGATCATGTCCCTGACTTGCTGGATATCCTGGTGCAAAATATCTGGGTTTTCATTCAGTTCCAGGCGGGCTTTCTCTATAGTCTCTGGACTAAGTCCAGCTTGTAAATGGGTCATCGCTGCAAAAACCTCTTTTCTAAATCCTTAACTTCAGATATTTTAGTAGAAGTGCTGATCCCATTCAACTGATGGTCTGCTGTGAGCGTGAGCCATTCGGATGCTGTTTTCTTTCAAGCTGATATTTAACAAATTAAAGCAAAGGGCTTTTGTTATTCTCGCAGAGTAACAGGCCGTTCAAGTGTACTATAATCCATCCAGAGGAAAGTGTTGTTTATTCCATTGCTTACTAGAAGAAAAAAAAAATATATAAAAGAAAGATTAAATGCATATATAAAGCTTGTAGGAATGCATTTTTGAATTTATTTAGCCATAACATTTCTTCGTATGCTTCATACGTAGGAGGATAGCAGTCACATAATATCAGAATGGGTGCATTAGAGATAAGGCAGTCACTAACATCTTGAATGTATGTATTCAGGCTTTCAGAAAAGCAATCTGATTTATTGACAATTAATACTAAGCTGTATCAACTTAGTATTAGAATACACTTCTCAAAGTTGTCTTACGGAAATGTGGAAGTTGCAGCATCCCTAACTTCAATCCAAGGATGGTAACAGCAAAAATAATAGCAATTTTTTTTCCACCCCTGATAGAAACAACATTTCAGCCTCATAGGTAGACACATTTACCCTCATCATACCAAGTAGAACTACTGCTTTATTTGGTTTTATTACCTATGCTATAAGCTTGTAGCTCTTCTTGAGTAAGATCCTAAGCTGATTGTAAAATTGATTTTAAAAAAACCCAAAACTCCACCAATACCAAGGATAATTTCTACTTTTTAGAAACTCACTGAAAATACTTCCCATTGAGACTCAATAAACCTCCATGGGAAACTTCCTACAAATAAGGTTCTTGATGTATCCAATCTGACAGGATTGGTGTCTTAGTTGAAAAGAGATGCCTTTTATTCAAAATTCCTTTTTTCAGTATATTGTCGCTTTCCTGAATACCTAGTTCTGAATTTCATTTTGATTTTCATACACTACCTAGAATTTGTTTTTACAAGTGTTAGAAGAAAACCTGCTTAAGCTGTTATGTATGAGCAAAATGGTACAGTGAATCTCTTACATTTCAGTGACATAATTAGCAAGAGGCTGTCACCAAAGTCTGTGTAGCTACACTTGTGTGAAATAAGATCAAGGTCTGTTCCAATGTGATATGTGTGTGAGGAAAGATCAAGATCCATACAATTTTTCAGCCATCACAGAAACAGACAAGCAAACAAACCCCCCCACTGCTTAACTGATCTCTCTTTCTAATTTCTGAAAAAGAAAAATTGGTTTTAAAAATTTAAAGGAAGTCCCTCAGTGAAAGACATGCTTTTTGTATTTGAAGAAAGCTGTTTGGAAAGTTATGAATTATTTATGGCAAACAACCATTTCATTCAGCTACTCCCCTGGGTTCAGCATTCTCAGATCAAACAAAGGGGAGAGCAGCAGCCAAAGCATTTCTTGGTCCTGGATTTGCTCAAAGTTTTGTTGCAGGACCTGGAAGTCAATGAGCACAAGAGATGCCTCAGTTCTCTGCTTTGTGACCTTACATGTTATTGATAGAAAACTACATTTTAGATGCCACAGCTGCAGCCCCAGGATGAGATCCCAAAATTTAAATACAGGGTGTTTCTGCATATTTGCTTAAAGGACATTTGTGGTGTGAGATAAGCTTTTCATTTAACAGCAAAATGAATTGGACTTTTCTGTGGGTGACACAAAGGAGAGTTTATTAAGCATCCTCTCTCTGTATCCACTGTGGAGCTGGAGTTGAAAAGAACTACCTGCAGAGCAGAGTAGCTGATGATTGATCAGCCTGGGAAAACTCGAGTAAAGGCAGAGCTGGGAGAAAAGAGGGCTTTGAAAAGGCACTACGGAGTGCAAATGATTCTGGAAAACAAGTCCCCAGGTTTTGAGGGGTAGTCCATGAGTGCAGGCTATTCAATTATTAAAGAAATTAGAGCTGTAATAAAGGTGGATTCCTTGTATAAAAATAAAGTAACCGTTATTTGTCTTACTCTTGCCTTTATTAGACCAAATTAGAATAATTCCTATGGTATCAACTGAATTCCACTGTTGTAAAATTACAGTACACCATAGAGAAACCAGGCCAATATTTTGTGACTGAGATCTCAAATTAATGGTGACACTAGCATTTTCTTGCATAAATCATGGGTTTAGTTACAAATTCCTCCACGAGCTAGTTAGGGGAGCCAGGAATATTTGAGTGAGACACTGTCATTAAGAGAGTGTGGTGCCAGGATTAGTCCTTCCCTAGTTTTAAGAGCAAGTGGTAGACTGTGGAAACTCTTTGTTCTCAAGGGTGTTAAGCAGAGGTCTGGAGGCAAGAAGCTTATCTGGGGTTTCCATTAGCTCTGGCTCAGGGCCTAGTATGAATTACAACAACTTTAGTGTTCCTGTGGCTTAGAACCACAAAATCATGGACTCACTGGATGGTTTGGTTTGGAAGGCACATTTGAGGGTCATCTGGTCCAACCTCCCTGTCATGTGCAGGGACATCTTTCACTGGATCAGGTTTTTCAAAGCCCCATTCCATCTGGCCTTGAACATTTCCAATGTTTGAGCATCCACAACTTCTCTGGGAAACTCGTTTCAGAGCTTCACCATCCTCATCATAAGAGGGCATCTGAATCCGCCCTGTTTCAGTTTAAAAATGTTAGCCCTTGTCCTGTTACCACAGGCTCTAGTAAAATGTTTGTGAACATCTTTCCTATAAGCCCCCTTTAGGTATTGGGCAGCTGCTGTGAGGTCTCCCTGGAGCTTCCTCTTCTCCAGGCTGAAGCACCCCAACTCTCAGCCTGTCTTCATAAGAGAGGTGCTCCGGCCCTCTGATCATTTTTGTGGCCCTTCTCTGGATCTGTTCTAAAACATCCAAGGACTAGCAGCAGATAGCAGTCACACACACACACACACACACACACACACACACACACAATCCCCAGTTCATCCATTTTCTATGTTTCTAGGAGTTTATGGGAGTAAAGCTGTCCCTTCCTCTGCTCCTTGTCTGTCTCCCACCTCCACCAAGATGTTTCTTTGGCAATAAGGTAAATTCTTGAAAGGTTAAGTGCAGTCTGCTCCAGAAGAAAATGATATTTGACTAAGGAAATAAAGTCTGGCCTTTCTTATTGGTTCCCCAACTATTTAATGTCAAAAACTATATTACTTATTTTTATTAAAGTTTCCTACTATTTTTAACTAATTTAGATGCCTGGTATTATCTCAAGGTGAGGGAGATACAGTCCTTTCCTGTCAGATGTTATTGCCAAAAAACCAACTTACAAATAGTCATTCTAACAATAGATCCATTTTTAAATTCATTTCAGAGTTTTCTGATAGTGGGCTGAGCTATAACCATGGATAACAGTTATCTATAGATTATCCTGATTATCACCCAGAACAGACTGCACTAAAATACTTTATTGGTGTGAAGTTATACATTGCAAAATAATCTAAAATATGTAGGAACAATTTTGTCACTCTCAGAAGCGTAGGGCAAATCAAGAGGTTAGCAATCCACACTAGCACCAGTGCCTTCAAGGAGTCTGATATACATCAGTGAATGATTTGGTTCTCCCACTGCTAACCTTAACAATAAATTTAGTGCTCCACAGCTACCCAGTTTAACTGTCACTGCACTTTCTCAAATGGTTCTGATTTATTCTGATTCCCACGATGTAACAGAAGCTTCATCTCCATTTTCACCCCCTCCCACACATGGCAATTTCTCCTTCTCTTCCGGTGTTGTGTACAGCTCTGATCCATCTGCCAATTTTTTAGACATCTTGTTCAGTTACATCTTTGTTCAGTTTGGTGCAGGGTTGTTTTTTCTTCTAAATGAAGATATGGGCCTTCTTTCCCTGTTTTGAATATTGTTACTGTGTGTTGGCACACTGGAGTGTGTTACAGTCTCAACAGCTGTTTTTTCTGTCTTGTGGATCTTTGTTCCCAAGAGACTATTTGCTCTTCTAATGTCTTTTCACAGCCCCTTATAATAAATCATCCCTCCAAAATAACAAAATTCAGCCTTTAAAAAAAAAATTACAGAGATTTGAAACACAACATATAATGATCAAAACAAGGAGGGAAATTTCCACCAAAATTGTGGTGTCACATACAATTTTGGCTAATTCATTTTCAGTCCCAACGAGGGGATGAGAAGGGACAGTGAGTGTTCAGCATGGGTAACATACTAAAAATGGGATACACTTTTCAGACAAGCAGCCTCTATTTTCACATGATTCTCAAAAAAAAAAAAAAAAGTTAATAATAAAATGTATAGTAATATTTACTATGAAAACTAAAATGAAAACAGTATTTTTCCAAAATATACAAGGCACTTTTGATTCAAACATTTTAATATGCCTTACTGCTCATTCTTCAGTGACATCTTCTGGGTCAGCATTCAATCCCTATTTGCACTGCATGCCCTGGGACGTTGGCCAGAACCTGCCTTCACTGATGATGGCACTTGCCTGGATCATTTTGTTCCTGCCCACTTAACGGTCCCTGCAACACCTCTTGTGTCTTCAAGCATCTCATGTCCATTTGGCCCTTCCCCATCCAATTCAGTTCCAGAAACTGAATTAGCTGTCTCCTTATCTTCCAAGTGTTTTCCATCCAGTCCGAAGCTATATGCCATGTGAAATTTCATTACCACAATTTTCAAATTGAGAAGGCACTAACATTTCATCCTCACCTGGTATTAAGGGGCATCACTGCTAAGGTTTGGCTCATTATATAATTCCTAACTCCTAGCATTCATACAGATATTAGCTGCTAAAATCATGCCAGAGAGGAAGGGAGTGGGTAGGGAGGGAGGAAAAATTGTAATATAGAATGATTTAATCTCAGAGTGTGGGTGTCATCTCATTAAATTTCTTTTTGAAAAATATTTTGGTGTTAATTCTGGAAAACCTCTTAGGGCTATGTTCTGCTTAGCAGGGGTTGCTCCATAAGGACAGAGGAGGATGAATCCATACCTGTACCTATAGGAGTGGCTCCTACGGCACTTTGTGGCCTTGTGGTACCTTAGCAGCAACCTGCACTGGAAGTGGAGTAGTCAGACATAGAAAGGGACCTATCCCAGCTCCATGAACCAATTTCAAAAGAGCAATGAGCAAAACTGGCTCTCTCTTGTCCTTTGGCTGTAAGACCCTGGCATCTTCCACAGATTGTGGGGAGAAGCATAGCCCTGAGCGATTCGTTTGAGATCCCAGAGGACTCCTTTCACAGAGCTGGGAACAGATCATATCTCTCCTGAGCCATAAGCTTACATGTTAACATCCAGGGAATCTTTCCTCTCTGTGCATAATGCTCTGCATTGTAAGAAAAATGTGAAGCCATATCGCACACAAGGAAATGGAGAGGTAGACTGCAACATTCCCAGTATCTCCAGCGTAATCCCCTTAGGCTTCAAAAGCACAATCAGGACCCCCAAAGCGTATAATTTCTTTATGTCTTGCAAACTCCCTACAGGTGGTTCCAACAGGTCCGATATCCCAAGTCTGATAGCCTGGCTGCTGCTCAGATTCTTATAGAACCACAGAAAGGCTGAGATTGGAAAGAACTTCTGGAGGGCATCTGGTCCAACCCCCTACTCAAGCAGGGCTTCATGGAGCTGGCTCGCCAGGGCTCTGTCCAGACAGCTTTTGAGTATCTCCAAGGAGGGCGACTCCACAGCCTCTCTGGGAACTTGTGCTGGTGCTCGATCACTCTCACAGTAAAAACATATTTCCTGGTGCTCAGAAGGAACTTCCCATGTTTCAGTTTGTGCTCATTGCCTCTGGTCCTGGCACTGGGCACCACTGAAATGATCCTGGCTCCATCCTCTTTGCATCTTCCCTCCAGGTATTTGAACACACTGATGAGATCCCCCTGAGCCAGCTCTTCTCCAGGCTGAACGTCCCAGTTCTCTCAACCTTTCTTCCTGCAAGTGACCCTCCAGTCCCTTCATCATCCTCTTGACCCTTTGTCAGACTTTCTCTTATATGTTCATGTCTCTCTTGTACTGAGGAGCCCAGAAGAGGACACAATACTCCAGGTGTGGCCTCACCACTACTTCTCCGTAGTCTTTCCTAAGGGACTCGATTCTCCCAGTGAACATAAATGAGTTAGATGCTGCAAGTCTTTCTGCTCCAAGTACTGGTGCTCCTGTAAACCTTCACTAGCGAGGATTTGTTGCTTCTTGTCATTACGAAAATAGTGAATGTTTGTGACTGTAACAGCTGTGTGGGGAATTTGATTGTAACTTTACATTTTCCCAGGGTAGAATCTCTTACCTCAGGTATAAAAATTAACATTTCCTTCTGTTCAGTAAAAACAACACATCATACATTCCTACTCGTTCTACAATCTTCTTGTTAGTTTGAGCTAGTTAGAGGTTGCCCTCTGGCTACTTCTAAATGTCCAGTGGTGGTAATTCAGCTATGGCACAAAACATGGCAGAAACTCAACTGTCTTTGCTGCTCTCTGCACAGTAAGTAGGGCAGTCACATCTGCAGCACCAATCTGAAGTAGTCCAGTTATTCCTACAAGCTGACAGGCAGGAGGAGAGACAGACAAGGTTTTTTATGTCTAGCACACGTAAAATTAAAAAACTGCACAATTATCTTTTGACCTAAGATGTCCAAAACTTATTAACTACCTGAATATTAAGAAACTGGACCACATGCCAAGGAGGGGAACTTAAAGAACACATAAATAAAAAAGTTAAACAAAACAGACTTGACCTCAAGAGGTTGGTTACATTTTTCTTCAAATCATAGTTCTTATGTTGTAAGTATTCACCAATCAGAGATAATCTACAAACACCTATGGGAACATGTGGCCTGACCTGTGGCATGCCAAAGAAGCAGCAGTTTACAAGGAAATTCCATGTCAGTCATGCTGCAAGCCTCACCAAGCAAAAGCACTCTGGCTGCTGTTGGGCAGAGGTCAGTTTCTCCAATAACATAGAAACATCTTGCAGCAGAAATTATTAACAGTGTGTGAAACATGAATTCTGATCCCCAAGCCTCATAATGAAGCTATATGTAGAAACCTGATAGCACACAATCCTAACAGTGGTGTGTGAAAATGCCAGAATGCTGGAGAAGTTGTGCTACAACATCTGCACAAAGATATACAGAAGAAGGAACAAAACTTATTAACAAGATATTCAGGACTAGATGTTTAATAACGTGATGTTTATCTAATTTTGCAGTTCTTTTGCTCTGTGTTTTGAAAAATTATGTTTCTTCAAAACATGTGAAATGCAATGGTGATATATTAGTGTTGACTTCTTTCTCCTTTATGTGTTACGCCAGAGAAAAGCGTCTGTGGCATCTCGTTGTGTGGCAGTGGGGAGAGGAAGGGAAGGAAGGACAGTTAGGGAAAGGGAAGGCAAGGCAAGGCAAGGGAAGGCAAGGCAAGGCAAGGAGAAGGGAAAAGAGAAAGGAAAAGAGAAAGGAAAGAGGAAGGGATTTCTGCACCCAGGAATTAATGCATTCCCGCTGGGTTTTCTTCTCTCATTCCTACTGAAGTCTGAGCTCAAACACAAAGCACACAGAAACTTCTCCCAAACTTGTAGAAATAAAGCTTAATATAACTTTATAGTACCGTGTGGGTTTGCTTTCTCAGTGGAGGAACATATCAGACTTAAGGAGTTTATTTCTATAAATATTACTGAAGGAAAAAAAACCAAACTAAACAAACCAAAATCCCACTAAAGTGTTTGGAAATTCTCAACTTAAATCAACAGAGCAGCATTAGCTCAAGAGGGAAAGGAACTACAGCTCATCTGACAAAAACCACATGAACTTCTGCTCAGTTTTTCCACTCTGTAAAAGACTAATGTTGCTTCCCTTTTTTCTTGTTTTGTTTTGTTTAGGTAGTAGTACCCAATTGTCACATCTTGTTTGTGTCTATGCCAGAGAGACACCACAGTACAAGGCTGTGACAGAAAAAAAACTCACTTGCGAAGCAATAGCACAATTGTTTCGATAATTGCATGCTTAAGTTAACAATTGCATGAGTTTACAGCGCTTTCAAAGGAAATATTCTCCATCCTTTTGTGAGGCTCATCATTACAAAAACAACCAACGTGATCCTTTGATCCTTTTTCGGAAGGTGAGGAGGCTGCTGTTACGTGTTTCAGTGAAATGACGCCTGTGTTCAAGGGACATAAACTTTAAGGAATTATGACCCTGTGCTATGGCGTGGATTCTGCAGTTCTTCCACTGCTGAACTCAGTTACCCTGCTTACACTACTACTCAGCAGCACTCAGTGCTACTCAGAGTATCTGGTCTCTGCAACAGATTTTAAGTTATAAATGATGATATAATAAATTAGGAAGGGTTTTTGAAAAGGTTGTAATATCTTTCATTGTTTTGCATTTGCCTTACAAAAGTCTAGTTTTAAGAAAATACTCAGTAGTTTTTAGAGGTGGATGAGTCACCAGAATTCTTAAAATAATCAGCAGCATTTTATAGCAGATACATGACAACACAAGCTGCCTCTGTAAACTTCAAGCTGGAATACAGACTGCAAATGAAGAAAAGCTCTACAAGGTTATCTGACTCATTATTTTATGAAAAAGTAAACCAGTACCTTCACTAAGCAGTGCATGGCATAATACTGTTACATAATATCTCATGTAGATGTTGGCAATGCATTAACTTTTAGTACTGGAGATAATCCATGTTATCATCTGATTACTCAGCACATGAAAGCAGAATCTGTGTAATTTAATTTTTTCTTCCAAATATGATCCAGTCACTATTCAGTGATGGACAAGGAGTAGCCATCTGCTCCTTAACTTCATTATTCACAGAGCTAGTTAAAACTGAGGAATCAGCATTTTGAAAGGGGGAAACTCCCTTTCTCCTATGACCTTCTTCACCCCCTCAGGATTAAACCATTGCAAAGAGAATTGAAGTCAGGCCAGTAGCATGCATGGGGTCTCTCTAGTTGTTATTTGCTTTGCATTTATTTTCTGTATGACCACCCTCACTTCTTACAGAGACCACAACTTAATTCTTGACTTCCTGCATCAAGGGATCCACAGGCTAGGTGTGATTCACCTCACTTCTTCCCTGCACCCATCGCTGTTTACCACTGGGAAAGCAATACGGTTCACTGACCTGGCATACTCCCCCCTCCCTTTAATTGCTCATCCCTCTTTGGAATGAGTGCAACTGGTCAAAACAGGCATCAGTTTGCTGAGGAGCAAACAGGAATCTGCTGCTGTTTGACAAGCTCCTGTATGTCAACACTTGGCTGTAGCCCTGACTTCATTAACTTAAATCCCAGTTTTAACCCTTTCCTCTACATGCCTCTCATCTCTCCCTGGTCTCAAATTGAATCTGGACTTTCCATTCCAGCTTGTGCTCTTTCCCTTCCTTGCCCAGCTCCTGGGCTGCTGAGCTGATTTTTACAGTCCCACGCCCCCTTTCAGGAAGGTTTGAGGCTGGTGCTGGAGAAGGAAGACAGGAGGCAAAGAAAGGGCAGGAAAATGAGGAATGTGGAGAAACAGGCAAGGGAGCAGAGCAGGGAGGAGAGAAGACAGGGAAGGTAGAAAGCGGGAAGGCAGAAAGCTGAGAGAAGAGAATCAGGGAAGCAGGGTAAGGACGACTGGAGGAAGAAGAGGCAGGTTAGATAGGAGGCAAGAAGCAGTAAGAAGGGCGAGGAGAGGCAAGGGAAGCAGAGGAGGGAGGGGAGATAAGGGAAGTAGAGCTGGCAGGGCAAAGAAGAAAGGCAGGGAGTAGGGGAAGGAGGCAGGGAGGCAGAGAGCAGTGAGGTAGGACAGGCAGGAGAGGCAGTCAGGGGAGGCAGAGAGCAGAATAAGGATGCAGGGAGGGAGCAGGCCAAGTCAGAAGAGACAGAGAGTGGGGAGTCTGGGAAGGCAAGAGGAAAGCAGTGGAGGCAGGGGACGTAGAGACAGGGCAAGCAGTGAGCAGGGGAAAGAGGCAGGCAGGGCAAGGAGCAGGCAGGCAGCAGGGAAGCAGATGCAGGAGCGGTAGGTTGGCAGGCAGGAGGTAGAGTGTAGGGCAGAGAGGGAGCTGGGCAGGCAGCAGTCAGCAGCCAGACCTGGCAGGAGGCAGGGAACAGGAGGAGCAGGACAGGCAGGAGGCAGGGAGAAGGGCAGGCAGCAGGCTGGGCAGGCAGGGAGTAAGGCAGGCAGGGAGTAGGGCACGCAGCAGGCAGAGATCTTGGCTGGAAGGAGGCAGGGGACAGGANAGCAGGAGGGATCAGGAGGCCGGGCAGGCAGGAGGGAGCAGGGCAGGCATGGGGTAGCAGGGCAGGCAGGAGGGAGCAGGGTAAGCAGGAGGGAGCAGGGCAGGAAGGAGGGAGCAGGGCAGGCATGGGGTAGCAGGACAGACACGGGGAAGCAGGAGGGAGTAGGGCAGGCGGGGGGAGCAAGAGGGAGCAGGGCAGACAGGCGAGAGCAGAG
>VZRR01004497.1:293418-313291 GCA_013398015.1 Oreocharis arfaki | reverse complement strand
TTTTTTTTTTTTTTTTTTTTTTTTTGGTAGGAGGCGTGTGCGCCAAAGCCTGGGTCCTTCCACTGCCGTCCCTCTGGGTCCTAAGCCCTCCTGCCGCCCTGCCGGCTGCCTCCCGGCGCTCCCGGCACCCCCGGGATGCGGGCTGTGAGCTCCGCGCCGCCGCGGGAGGGGTGGGAAGGGGCTCCTGGCGGCCGGGAGGGCTTAGCACGGCGGGCTTCCACCCAGCGGCATTGGCTTCACCGCCTATTTTCTAGCAGCGCCCCTTTCCCAGCTAAAGTCGGGCAGAGCACAGCCTCCTGCGGCATTTACAGCAGCCATGGAAAGGGGGATCTTAACGGGCCGTGTATTATCGTTGGGCTGCCTTAATGAAGGCAGCCTGGGTTTAGAAGAGAAGTTTGTCTGGGTCAGACTGCAGGGACTGTCATTGACACCACCCACAGCAAATGTGCAGTGGAGAACGTAAAAAGCAGGACAAGCTTCACCCTTGCTCTTTCTCCACCCCTCTCTCAAGTACTTCAAGTTCAGGACTTAAACGCAACACAGTGTGTTTTTAGGATGAATTTGTCCTCCTTGAATTTTCACAATGTCTCCTAGAATACTTGTACATTTCTTGAATGTCCTTCCCTAATGTCCTTTGATTAGGCCATCTACCTACTTCACAAACTATCTTTCATTAGAGGGATCTGTAAGCTTTAGCTGGTGGTGTGGAAAGACCAGGAGAGGGGAACTTCTGTCATGAAATTAGGTTCAGAAATCACTTTCTGTACAAGCCTTAAAAGACCTATGTTAAACTGTAGTTGGAAGACTTTGGGTGATGTAATGAGCAAATTCAACACTGATCTGCTCCTATCAACACAGTAAACCCAACAAAACATGCCAGCAAAGTGCATTTCTTCTTTTGTTATCCCTGTACACTGTGAAACATAATTCCTGGGAACTGGTGGATTAAAGTCAGCTGATTTACTTGGTCTCTTTACTTTGGACATGTCTCCTGAGTCAGCTACTGAAGGATCTTGTATAGTGAAGAGCTAGGTGATAAATGACAAAGATAAGGAACAACTTCTGCACAGGAAATAGCTCAATAGAGTAGGATTCTTCAGCATGGGAAAAAAAAAGAGAGGACTAAGTGTAGATAAAATATCAGTGTGGGGTTTTTTCATCATTCATAATATTTCAGAATAAAGACCAGCATGAGGAAGATAAACCTGAACAATATCTCAGTATCATTTCCAGGTTTAGGAGTAGGAGAAATTAAATGCACTAGGGTCTAGCTTTGATTCAAACAAAAGGACATGCTTCTTCACAAAACATTTAGTGAAACTGTGGAACTCATTTCTACAGGAAGTCACACTTCAGAAGATTGTGGGATGTATCTGTGGAAGAAAAATCCATTAAGGGCCTTTAAACATGAAGTCATAACCTCTGGCTCAAGAAAACCCTGTTCCACAAATTGTTGAAGGCTGGATTTGGGAAAGGATGGTTATATCTATGCCCTGCTCTTATTCTTTACCTTAGCCATCCAGTGCTGATCACTGCTGGAGACAGACACTGGGCTAGATGGACCTTTGATCTGACCCAGTACAGTCTTCTCTTATATTCTTATATACAAAGTCGGCTTTGAGAATGTGAATACAACTGGATTCCTTTCAGCTTTGTTTTCTCTTAAAAAGGGAAGATCCAGTGGTTTTGCTCTTTTTCAAAGAGTGTACATCCAGAGTCACTTGCTTTTTAGAGGAAACACCCCAATATTAATGAGCGAAGGCAAAAGGAATCTGTGGGGAAGATGACTTGTGCTTTTAGAATGACTTCCATGCAGAACCATTAATTTACCCCACAGCATGTCTAAAACTGGAATAAGAAGGCTTTTTTGCATCCTGTGACCCGATCACATCGACTGCAAGACAAGAAGCAGAAGCTCAAAGGCCAAGAGCTCAAAACTCTCACAAGAGCATTTGTCCCAGCACTTGATGGAAAAGCATTTCTACCCCCAGGGAAGTTAATAATCAGTTAGTAAGTTGTCTCATTAGATCATTATTTTCCACATAGAAATCAGTTTGGAGATAAAAGAATAAGCACTCTGTTTTCCTAATCCTGTTCCAAGCTTCCACTCTTGCGCATATGATAAAGATTAATGTACTAGCTACTGTAACTATGCAGTACTTCCCTGGGAATTGTTAATAATATTAAGTGGAATGAACATGACTCTATAAACCAACTGCCTTAGGCAGTCAAATAAGTTGCCAGATTGGATGTATGCTTAATATTTGGGGATTTAATATTTTAATTCAGTTTAATTGACGTGTTTTTTCCTCCCTTAGTGCTGCTGTTAAGTGACCAGTGCCTGCTGAGCCACTGGATGATTGACATGCAGCACAAAACTATGAGAGAAGCAGATCTCTAAACATACTACTGCTGTAGTATGCTGCAATATAAGGGCCTTATATTGATCCCACTGCAAATATTCTTAGGTTCCTTTCTCATCACCACTTTATCACTTCTTCATCACTTTCTTTGTACAAAATCTACTCTATACTCTGAGACTGTGCTCCAGGTCATATCACTCTTTGCATTGTCCCAGTCATCACACTTCATCTGAAGTTACTATCTCAGAAAAAACAGTGTTGAAGGTATAAAACTTTGGGTTTCATAAAGGTATGTCTGGGACATTAGGAACTCCCTTGCTGGTGTGGGCAGACTGGAGCTGCAGCCCTTTCTCATTTACAGTGCTGAATACACACAGCTAAGGGGAGAAAAATGTGCCAGTAATCAGAGTTTGTCACTGGAGGCATCAGAACTGACTGAACACATGGAGGGAATAGATCAGTTTGGAAAGGGATATTTTGTGCGGCCTTTTCTGAAAGTAAAATAGAACTTCAAAATTAAATTTATTCTAAACTGACCTTCCCTATTGCCACACATATTGATACTCTGTTTAAAAAAAAAACAAAAAAGAGGGAGATAACAAACTTGGGAAGAAAATGTATATTTTCACCACCAGTCAAAAAGATCCAAGTACCTTAACTATCAAGGAAACCATGGAAAGTCATAGTAGCTGATTGCACTGTAGTCTAGGCATGATAAATAGTTTCTACTCTCTTTGCAGCAAAATATTTTGTCTTCACTCAGTTGAACTAGACATACATTCTCTTGTAGTATTTTTTACTCCCAAGATAAAACCAGGGGCTAGTCTGAACATTTGTCATCTCTGATATTACTGATATTACTCTCTCATTCATACAAAGCCCAAAACCATTGAAATATTTTAATTCATCTCAGTAAAGAATGAATTTTTTAACCCTAAAAAAAGAGGAAATCTGGTCTTACTCTGCCTTAAGACTGAGATGGAGATATATATCTATGTAACACAGACACATATTGATCTTCAGCATCTTATAGGGTTAGTGTATGTGAATGTTGTGCGTGTATATTCCTTGAGCAGGGAAGTTGGACCAACTAACCCCACTGGTGGTCCCTTCCAACCTTACTCATTCTGTGATTTTCTGATATAAGAACGGGAATAGATCCTTGACGCAATTCAGTATATACCTGGTGTCATTTGCTTTCTCTTTGTGATTCCTGCAATATTAAAAATGATTTTTCATCTTGTGAACAGGGAATTTGAGAAATAATATAGTATTGGATATTCTTGTAGCTTTAACTTTTCTTTTGTGAACAATTTGCTGCAAGTTTCTAAAATTAACAGTCAAATTTAATAATTAATTGGGAGTTCATTCTTTTTTCTCTAATCTACAATTACCATCTGGTTTTATTTCCTTTGAAAGCAACCACATTGAAAGGCTCAGTAGGTTAAAAAATAGTAATGCTAAAACTGCTTAGACCCAGGAAATCATGATTCTTGAAGGACAAATAACTCTTAGAACACAGTTCGGAGGGATTCATGTTATAAATCCTCCCAGGTTTCCTGAACCTTTAAAATATTAAAAAATTTATACCCAAGAATGCAAAACATATGCAAATTGATTGTTCGTATGATTTATTTAATGAGAAGGATCCAATTTTGCCATTTTTAGTCTTGATGTAGAGAATTCACTCTTTTGCTGAGTTCACATGCAATCACCACTTCTGCCACTCTCAGAATAGCGTGTAACTGGGACATGAGCAAAGCTTCGGCCTCGAGCATGTAGAGGGGTGAAGCTGAAACATTCACAACTCCATGGCAATTACAGGAGCTGGTGATGAGATCCAACACAGAGCTGGAGGCTAGCAGCAGAATTCAGGTAGAGTCAAGGTCTCCGAACTGCCATCCAGAATTTTCCCCCTCAGCCCTTGCCTATCTCTGAACCAGTCTAAATCCCATAGATGGCATATTTTGGGATCGTGAAGTTCACGGTGTAGACCTAGGCTGAGTAGCTTGCTTCCAACGATCAATCAGCCTACAAAAAACTACAAATATCTCTCTGACATTTGGGTGTTGGAAAGGTTGACTTTAGGCCCAGATGTGCTGTTAAAGTAAGGCACAGATTTGGCCTCATGTCTTTAGTCGCTTTAACTTGGCAGCACTGGCTGTGCTGACTTCAGCCAGATAACTGTGATTTAAATCACCTGGGGACCTGCTTCCATTGAGTTCGGTTACTCACAAAGTCACCGCTACTCTGCCTAAACAATAAGGCAGTGTCTTGCTAAACAATTTAGTGTCCTTTTGCAGAGGGAAATAAATTGTGAGATGTCAGATTTTGCATAGCTAGTACCTAAATGGTATGACCTTTAAAGAATAGCACAGCAAAACTTTGCCATACTACCTAAGAAGATGAATATCAGAAATAGCATTCTTCCTGATGCAGGGGCAAGACAACCTAAGGTAGGCTGATAGGGCAAAAAAAAGTGTACGAGGAGGTAAGTAGTCCAAAAAGTAGATGAGTTCCTCAAGGCTTAGGATGACTGTAAAAAAATTGATTCAGAAAAATCCTCTTGGGAAAAACCTGGCTGATATCTGCTTCCTTGCTGCGTTGGGATCAGTTTGCACATAAACAATACTTCAGTCTGATTTGTAGCATACTGATCTCAGATATGCTTTGTTAAAAGCTTGAAATATGTAAGCTGTTTAATGTCAATTCTCAGTGTGTTAACTTCAGGGTTCCTTAGCTTCCCAAAGTCTGTTGTATGTTTCCCCTTCTGTATAATAATTGCAACTTGCTCCTATGCATTTGTCCAAAGCAGCTTTAAGAGTCGAGCTCAAAGTGCAAGAATGGAAGTTGTGAAGTGATAAAAAAGGATTTGAATGTTGGTAATTGGGTTGGAATAGTTAGAGATGAGGCAAATAAAAGGAAACTCATCTGATTGCTTAGTTTGTTATGTGATGATTTATTTCTGAAATAGTTCTAAATAAATGGTGTACATAAATGCATGCAGCTTTGGATAGCAGTAACATAAATCAGCAACAGTAATAATGACTGTGAGATCTTGCATGTGTAAACAAGCATATGTGCAATATAAATTCTATTATCTCAGTGTCACCAAGGATATAGAATAATTTCACATTTGTGACTGAAGAACAGCAGTAATTTTTGTTGGAGATATAAACAGATGGAGGACATAATGCTGCACTGGATAGCTGAAGTCTGTTGAAAACTGAAGTATGGGAGTGTATTTGTACACATGCACAAAAACGGAGACAAGAATTACGGCTGCAGTCCTCAGCAGATATAAATCAACACCATTTCACTGACTGTGATGGAGGTGTGCTAACTAGCCAGCACAGGGGTAAATCTGTGTATATAAAACAACTGTTACACCCATCAGCAGTCTGATGTTGTACATTACTGCTTCATACAGGAGCGTAGAGGATGTATTAATCTGCTGAAGCCACTCCACAGAACTGTTGTATTCTTCCTGGGATTCAGCACTGGAATCAGGGTGTAAACAGCACCAATATAATCTTACAAACACTGGGTATGTTTTAATGTCATCGAGGAGCCCTGGCACAATCCATCTAGCATATACATCCAACAGCAAGGCATACAGCAATCATGTACTTTTTAACAGGAGGGAGGTTTTTTGCTTGTCATAGCTGGTGAGCCTCGAGGGAGGTGAGGCTCCTGCCATCCTGGTTCCCAATATATGCTGATTCAGTCATTAAAATGTGCATTCATCTTCCTTCTCCCAAGACCTAGCTGTGCACAGCAGGTTTAACTAAATTGCCAATAAGAAAGCCTCTTAAATCATCTGCAGTCCTGACTGGCAGCCTCACAAGCAGATGTAGCAACTGATCCTGAGGCAAATGGAGTCTGTTCAGCAGCAGCTTTGCACTTCTGTGTGTACCAGCTAGGTTTTTTGGGTTTTTTTTTAATCATTAATGGGCTAGTATGTTGAAGATAGGGGGAGGAGGAACAGAGGAAGAGTGAGAAAAGCAGCTGGGAAGGAAAAGGTGAGACTATCGGAAAATTCTCATTACCTTGTCTGCTGTGGTACCCTCTCTGCAGCTGAAGGATAAAAGGAACAACCCCTTCTCTTAAGTGCCCCTAGCTTCAGGGTATGGAGAACTCTTAATCAGCTTGTTCTTGTGCATCAAGGATCTGCAGGAGGGCTGGCTGGAGAAGTGCCAGGGACTGTCACCTCACACATCCTGAGAAATCTCCTCTCTTCGGCTGAGATTTTAATGGCTGTGGGACCTGCCTGTCTGTGTGTGTGTGTGCATGTGGGCATGTAGAAGAGAGAGGAAATGTACTCTCTTGTCACTCTTCCATCTCTCACATACACTGCTGCAAATACCTATTTTTTCATATGGGTACACGTGAAAAGTGGTTTCAGCAACTGTTTGCAAAAGTGCTAGTAAGACCCGGTTCTGGCAGGAAGCCCTCACTGTCAGGCATAGTTGGAGTCTATCACAGCTACCAGATCATCTCTGGAGAGGCATAAAATCCCAGAAACTCTTTAATCAGGTGTTCAGGCTCAGTTATTGCCTAACTAGCTGGGCACAATTAGCCTTGCTTTTCCTTTAGTAAAAGGTCAAGATTTAACTACAGGCTGTGATTTTCCAGAGAGGACTGTGTCTGTCCCTCATCGATACAGGGCTTACAATCAATCCCCTGAAAGCATGCAGCAGTTTGCTCCACACTAATGCAAAGGTTAAATTATTGGTCTGTCACTCTTCCTGGGATGTGGTGCCTGCATTGGACAAAAGCCGAGAAACTGTCATTGGATTGAATTGGCTCTCCCCATGTACTGGACATCTCGTTGCAGAACAGAGGCTGTCCAAGTCCTGCTGTTGGATGTGAAGTGCCACAGACCTGCAGCACCCTTCAGGAGGTGTCAAATATCCTGCATGGGTGAATAACCAGGTGGTGGGTGAATAACCACATGATGGAGTGGCTCAGCATGGGTATTTGTGTACAACACAGTTGCAGTCTCTCTCCTCTCGCATGTGTTCTTTCCAGTGGAACTGCAGTAAAATGTGAAGAGGTGGCAAGTATCTACTTGTCTTAGGTTTTGCTGAAAACCATGTGCTTTTCAGCACCTCTGAAAAGCTACAGACAAGTGTAAAACCTGAGGAAAAAACGGTAGGGCATGTAGTACTCAAAATATATATTTTTTAAAATCCCTCTTTGAATTCCAAACTAATCCCCTTAATCACATAAGCTTATAAGATCTGGAAAACATGAAAGGAAAAAAAAAAAGCAATTAAATGTCCTCCAAAAGGGTGCTCAAGATGGAAAGACTTTGCTAGCAGATTTATGCATTGCCAGGCAGCAACTTGTCTCTTGTGGGATCAGAAGGAAGACAGGTACTTTAGATCTCCCAAGAAATAACTCCACTCTAAGCCACTGAGAGGGAGGCATCTGCTCAAAAACATGAGCCCAAGGGAGACCTCATGAAGAGTATTTGTCAGTATAATCCGTGTCCTAGTGACGAAAGCATCAATAGTTGATGGCAATGAGTGGAAAAATTATTTTGCCTCTTTTTCACCATCTTTAGTGTGAGAAGAGTAGTCTGTTTGCAGAAAATAAGATTTCCACACACTGGGTATTAGCACCCTGTGTCTGATTGCCCAGTGCAGTTTGCTGACTTTTCTTCCTATAGCCAAATGTTCATCACATAAAATGGCAGATCAGATATTTACAGAATCAATTAGGCTGGAAAAGACCTCTGAAATCATCGAGTCCAACCTGTGACCGAACATCAACACCTCTACTAGACCATGGGGCAGAGTGCCACACCCAGTCTTTGTTAAACACCTCCAGGGATGGTGACTCTACCATCTTCCTTGGGCAGCCCATTCCAATGTCTAATCATCCTTCCTGTGAAGAAATTCTTCCTGGTGTCCAGCACGAACCTCCCTGCTTGAGACTATATCCTCTCATACTATCACTAGATCCCTGGAAGAAGATGCTGAACCCCATATGGCTACAATCTCCATCCTGGAAGTCGTAGAGAGTGAGAATGTCTCCCATGAGCCTCCTTCTGTCTAGGGTAAACAATCCCAGCTCCCTCAGCTGCTCATCATCAGACTTGTGCTCCAGACCCTTTTCAGCTCCTTTGCCCTCCTCTGGACCTGCTCCAGTGCCTCAATGTTCTTCTTGTAGTGAAGGGCCCAGAACTGGACACAGCACTTGAGCTGCAGCCTCACCAGTGGTGAGCACAGAGGGAAAATCCTTTACAGATCACTGCAAAGGGTGCAGAAACTACGAAACAGCTTCGGTAATCTCAGTTTGTTTTCTATGACAAAAGTTCTGTGACAAGTTTTCTTTAAAAAATCAGTCACCCAAAGCTTGAATTAAATATGTATTTTTTCCCATAAAGTAGTGATAACTTCTTGAAAATTAACACATTCCCTAACAAGAAGTAGATTTAAATCAGTAAGTTGGTGATACGATGTTACAGAATAAATCAGAGACCGAAGATTTTTCCAGGACCATTTTGGAAAAGAATATGAAGAGAGGATGGTAAGGAATTTGACCTCTATTTTAAAGAAAGTTTATTTTCCTCCTCAAGTTCACAGGTAAATCTTTCTTTTCTGTTGGTTACAAAGCTCTCTTTCTTGTCAGCCTTTTCATTTGATTTTCCCCCTGTTTGTTAGTTTGAGTTTTTCTTTTTCCTTAACATTACTTTTCTAGGGGACAGGACAGCTACAAACACCAGTATTTCTTTATAGAGAGCAATCAGGTTTCCAGCTAATTTTAGTTTTGTAGTAAAAAAAACTGTCTCTGGGAGGACACATCTCTATTGCATGATGGACTTGTACTGTCTGGGGCCCATGAATCCATCAAGTAGGGCAGAGTACTGTGCAGGGAACCAGTCCAGACCCATGGGCATGATAAGGACATTTATGTAGCTATATTGTCTTTGTACTCACAGAGAAGAAAATTCCTGTCTCCAGCTCTAAGAAAATCCCAATAGCTGGTTTGACATCCATTTCCCATTTGAAACTTTTCAAATAAAGAAAATAGGTGACATTTCACATGATTTTCGATTAATGTCTCCCACATCATGCATCCCTGGCTATACCAGGAAATTTTCCAGCTGTGGCACTTGCTTTTTTCATGACCACACTGTACTGGTGGCTCATAATCCTCCTGTAATCAACAAGTGCCCCAGGGTCTCCCTCCTTTTCTGTCATTTTCCTATGAAACTCCCAATTTGCAGAAGTTCATGTTATAAGCTCGTTAAGCGTATGACTTTGCACATTATGCAATTAAATTTCATCCCATTTCTAATACTCTACTCTCAAGGTCATTTAGTTTTTCCTGTACAATATTACATTCTCCCTCTCTGTTGAGCTTTGTGTCATCACCAAACTTCATTAGTACACGCCAAGTTCTTATCAGGGTCATTAATGAAGATGTTAAAAAATCAATCCCAAATGTTTAAGGATTTCCACTAGTGGCAATTCTTTCCAGACTAATTATTATTTCTTTTATTTTGCTGATTCTGAACTCGTATTTCTGTAAGGTGTTGGTAGCTAGCTACAATGCAAGTAGATGAGGTTTAGTTTTGGGTTTAATGTTTCTTTCCTGTATTTTCGTCCTATATTTTACACAGATTTAGTCATCCTTGGTATCAAAAGGTGAAATAATCATCTAATCAAACTACCACTGCTAAATCCATGTTATATTTTATCCTAGTTTCTACTTAATTTCCTGCTTATAAATATTCACCACTTCCATATCTGTGCTAGTCTTAGATCTAATTCAGATTAAATTCTTGATTCTGGATTATTTTCCTCTCCCTATTGTATATATAGGTAGTGTGATTGCTGTTTTCTACTCAGATAATACTCCTGCATGCTCCATTAAATATTCAGATTTTTTTTCGCATTTCAGTGTGTAAATCATCTTGTTTCTCAAAAGAACGTATTGAGTATTCTTACATCCAGATGTGGTTGTCTCTGCCTCTGTGCATTTGTGTCCATTTGTCTTCTGCATTCACCCCATCAAAGTCATATTTCTTACTGAAAAATGAGGCAAATAATTAGTTGGATTTTAAGTCATATAATTATTACGTTTCATATTTAGCCCGTACTCATTACACAGAGCACTCACTTCATCATTTATTTGCATGATGAGATTTTCACTACTTCCTTTCATTTGATTTGCAAAATCTAACCTTGGTTTTTTTTATCCATTTGTACTCCTAGTGCTTTATTGTTTAGAACAAGCATGGATTACAGTCCTTTGCCAGCTCCAAACGGTGTTGGCAACTCCAGTGCTCCCCTTCACTGTTACTTCTAGTGCACTTTCTCCATCACCTTAAAATCGGTCAAAACCTCTTCAAATGTACACTGGCATGTCTGAGGTTTGTGAAGTCTAGCCCAGAACCAACTTTTTCTCTTTGCTGCTCTTGGTATTAAGATACTTAGCACAGGCACATCACCACAGGGCATGAGAACATGCTACATACGACAGCTACTACACAAGCATTTGGAAAATGCTGAGAGAACCCACTGGTGTGACACATTTCAAGGAGCAAAATTAAAACGCTGGTTTATATTCAAGGTGCTGAGGAATGGCTGAACATATGCCATGGACATATAAAGTTGCCACCTCTCAGCAGAGAAACCCTAACATACAGGATACGAATATACTCACCAATTTAGCTTGCTTCCTTTGACTTTAAAGCTCAATGGAAGAGCAACACTTCACAGATGAAGTGCTCTGAGAACCCGCAAATGACTGGTTATTCCAAATTCCTGCTAACTTGCCATAGCCTGATGGAAGGCATGAGTCCTCTGTGTAGTCTCTGATAATTTTGTTGGTACTACTTATAACAGTAAAAGGAGAATCCTGAAGTACTGACACCCCAGTTCTGGGATTCAGGAGGTCTGTATCTTAGTCCTGTCTGTCTCACATATCTGCTAAGTGACAGTGAACAAAATTATTACTCTAATTTCTTTGCATTTCCTAGTCTGTAGACTGAGAATAGCAATGCTAGCCTAGAGCAGGGAGATTATACAGGTCCTAATTCTTTAATAGGGGTAAAGTGATTTCTGAATCATTAAAAAAAGTGAAAAGAAAGATCAGTATATTATTATGGTAAATAAGCTTCACAATATGTAACTTTCTTTTTTTTGAAAGACAGTGTTTAAATTCTTAAATAACAGTTTCTTTTAAGCAAATGCTTCTGTGTCTTATAATAGTAAGAAGTGACACTACAAAACAAAGGTTTGAGACAGAGCCAAGATAATTTCTACTGCTTTAAACTGGAACGAGAATTTCTCAGCCTTGAAGCATGACAGCTATTCAGGAGCCTATTTTTCTGGCTTTGAAATCTGAGTTGTACTTAGCTATGGGATCTGACAAGTTTCTGCTGCCTTATATCATCCCTGCTCACCTGACAGCACAGAAGAAGGTGCCTCACACTAGTGCTGTCAAGCTGAAGCTCCATTGAGAGGACAGTGATGAATGTCAGTTTAAGTCTATTGAGCCTGTGGTGGGTGGGCAGTGGATAAAGGTTAGATATACAAAGCAGCAAGAATTATAAGATGAAATACAGTCTATTCATTCTAGTGTATTCCATATATTGTAATTCTTTGTGCAGTCAAAATGAGGTTTTCTTGACCAAACAGTGTTCTTTCCTAAATCAGCTGTCCCTACAAGCCAGTGTCCCAATGAGGTTTTTGTCTCCTTGAATTACTGGCCCTGGCAGACAGTGCCATACCTCTTCTAGGAGGAATATGGTTTGGGGAAAATAATAACAACTCTGCAAGAAAACAATCATCCTTTGACTTATCTATCCCTACACTCTGCTGACTGTTGTAGTGAATAATCTCCAGCTATGCATGAAAGCTCAGTGTATCATTCCTTAGGTGAGCGAATTTCAGCCTCAACAAGATGAGCACAGTGAGTGATTTTTAAACACTTCTAATGCTGCCAAACCAAATAAAAATTCCTTCAGAACAAGGCTGCTCATTGACGCCCCTTGAAAGGTATTTTCATAACATCTACAATTAGGTTGTGGATCAATACAGTTGTACTCTGTGGGAATATTTTAGTTCATCACATGGTGCAATTATCCATGACCACAGACACAAAACCAGCAATCCCTGGCCAACTGAACATGTATTAATTGGAAGTTTGAATGCTCTAAAACCACCAACAGCACCGGCTCCTTGGGTAATCACTGCTTTTGTATTTCCTTCTTGTTATGGATACCTCTTTGTTCTGGATGCAGCTAGGGTGAGGGTTTTATTCTCTACTTCCAATTTTGAGGCACTGCTCAATGCTATGTGGTACAAGACCCAGCCTTTCCTCTAGATCTCACCAATCTCTTTCAGTAAAGGGCAATGTCACAGCTACCACAAAGTTTCATCTCCTTCTTCTTGTCTGTATTCACTCTGCCTGGAGACCCACAGAACTGCACCCCATGAATGCCAGCTGCTCGATATCGTGACAGGACACCCTGGAAAGAAAACAAAAAGAAAAAAAGAAAGAAAAAAGAAAAAAAAAAAAAAGGGGGGAGGAGACTGTTTAATTAAAGCAGCCTGGTAAATTTTTTCACTGTGTTATTTTTGTTAAGAATGTATGTAAATTCAAGTCTATATTAAATAATAATGTATCTTTTTAAAAATAAACCCTGATGTATTTCAAAGCAAGGAGAAAGGCTTCCCATCTGCACAAAACCAATTTAGTTGACTCAACCCCAAAAATCTGCTTGAGACTGAAGATGAGAGGAGAAGTAAGTTTAAGCTCAGGAAACACTCTCAATATCAGAGATAACTGCTTTTTACCGCTACATTTATTGTGAAAAGAGGAGATAGTCAAGCCAGCTGATCTGTCAGAAAGATGAAACCGTCACAGATGACAGAATCTGGCTAGATAGGGTGGATCTGCCACTTTTCTAGTGTGGAATATGTCTGAGGGATTTTAGACATTAAATCTGCTAAAACACCTCCTGAAAGGCATACCCTGTTAACCTGAACTGTTCTTACCATGTAACCAAGATGTAGTTCGGGACCTATGGGCCAGAGATGCTCTCCTCTCCAGCTTTTGGCTTTGGATTGCTGATCTCTGGGCAGGACCTCCCCTGGAGTCAGGGCTCTGAGCCTATTCCCCCTTCCTAGCAGGAGACAATCTGACTAAGTTAAGGAGTCTAATTGACTGACTCCAAAGTCAACTCCCTCACCAGTAAGAACAATCATGAAGAAAGCTAGAAGAAATATTCTGCCCACCAAGCTTTCCCTTGGGAGCCGGGGCTCTTTAGTTTGGCCACATCTCTTCTTCATTACAGCTCTGTGAGCCCAGACCAAATACATCCTTGGTCCTGACCCCGACCCTGATCCTGACAGACTGACTTGACTTCCCATCTGAATCCTGGACCAGCCTAATCACAGTGGGTTAGCAGGGCTGTCACTGGACTAATGCTGACCCTCATCACTGTCCCTGGGCCTGATCCTGACCCTGGCTGGCTAAACTTCCTGACTTCTTGTTGGGGAGGTCACAGACCCTGCCTGCCTTGTTGTCACTCTCTGCTCCTGCCCTTCCAGAGCAGCCTGTCCTTGCTGCGCCCTGACATCTGGAAAGCATAAACCTACATTCCTTTTTACAGCAAATGGATGTCTAAAAGACACTTTGTGGCTCTAAATATATACCAAAGCACCCCAGAGGTCATGATCTAAGGCTCTGTGGTTGATTCACGAGAACACCAATGGAGCAGAGTACCACCGAGTCATAAAAGCATTGTGTGGGAAGCACTTCTGGAGATGTCTGGTGCAGTCTTTTGTTAAAAGTGCTATGATTATGTCAAATCAGCTGTGCCTTTGTCTATCTCAGTTTTAAAAATACCCAAGAATGAAGAGTCTCTGTACAACCTGTTTGATCAGTGCATTACCCTCTTTCTTCTCATAATCTTCACCTCCCAAGGTGCAATTTGTGGTCATTTATGGTGGCAATCGGCACAGTACTTAAAATCCTCAAGTTTCCCTGAAATCCTTCAAGTCTCCCATTTATGGAATCACTGAAGTCCTTCTGTTACAAAAGTCTGAGTTCTCCTCTGAGCCATGTCAATACTCTTTTGTCCTGGATACTTCACTGCTTGTTTGATGTTTGCTTTTTTTTTTTTTTTTTAATTTAAAAAAGATTCAAACATTTATCATTTCTTTTAAAACATATATGGAAAATAAGACACCTGAAGTACATTTATACCTTTCCAGCAGACTGCTGAGAGTGTAGACTGCATATAGCAGGCTACAATATTACAACATATGAAAAAGTCCATCATACTGGGGACCTGCTGGAGCCCTGGGCTGGCGAGAGAGGCAGGCATAGCCCTGGCCACAACACCTGGTGGAATTGCCTTTGATTGCTCTAA
The DNA here is from genome assembly GCA_013398015.1 of Oreocharis arfaki. Taxonomy (NCBI): domain Eukaryota; kingdom Metazoa; phylum Chordata; class Aves; order Passeriformes; family Paramythiidae; genus Oreocharis; species Oreocharis arfaki. The sequence continues at coordinate 298,531 of VZRR01004497.1, read as the reverse complement.
CCATCCACCCACTCATGGGTTTTGTTTAAGAGATACCCAGTTGTCCCCCTCCAGAACAGATCCCAGGAAATATCTAGTCTGCATGCTGTGCTCCTGGTCAGAGAAGCGGGACCCTGGAGTGAAACAATGAGTAATCCAAGCTGACGGGCTAGTGACCTGCTGACCCTTAGATAGAGAGCTCATTATTGATGCAGTTAACAGAGGGGAAAGAGTGATCCAAATCTTCTTAAGTATTTGCACTAGATGGACAGTCTGTCAGGGAGCAAGGCATCTTGATTGACATCTCTTGGTGAGTGAAAGGGCTGCATTGGCCAAGTGTCACTTTTATTTCTGTCATGTGACACTCAAGGCGTACTTTGCCAATTTGTCAATGCTGTATTTTGCTCAAATGCTCCATTAAGTATCTAGTAAAAGAAATACCATAATGCTGCTTATTCTTTTGGAGCCAAATGGAATCAGAGAACTGCAGAGTTTACTTTTGGTGAGGGCTTACTGCAGCCTGATATGGCTGTTTTGGAGCATGGGAAAAATAACAAGAGGGAAAAACAGCAGAAGCGTTCCCTTGCAGTATTTGTCATGTAAGAACTCTGAGTAGAGCCCTCCGTACCACTTTCTTTCTGAAAACTTAGTCACAGATTTTGATAATGCAGAGATGGGTTTTCCTGGTGTTGTAGGACCTCATCAACACACCTGAAGAACGTGGTGAGGGACTTTCAAGTCAGTTATCAAGCTTACAACTGCTTTTTCAGTAGGAGACTCCATTGCTTTGGAGAATTCCAGTCAAACTGCTCTGAGGGGGTAATGGCAATTCTTCTCAAACTCTGGGTTGTGGCGGCACTGAATACTAAATCAACACTGAACACCAAAGACATTGTGATGCAGCTGAGGAAAGAGGAAGAGAAAAAGTGCAGAAACACAGTATTGGGTGCTTCAGACTATGGCAGTCAGACTGTTGCCAAGAGTGAAAAACTGTTTAAAAGCTTATATAATAGACATTTACAACTAATATTATCACTGGATTTCCCAAATGTAGACTGTGTTCCTTTCAGGCAAGCACATTCAGTTTCTGCCTGATTTTTGCCCTCAATGAATCATAAATACTGACTCAGAGAGACAGGAAGTGCTTGATAGCTGTTTCTCTTCTGCATTTGGAATAAAGCAGGCACATGTTTCCGTCTCTTAGGACATGCTGGATAAAGGACATATCTGTGACAAAGAAGGATAAGAAATCTGCTAAAGAAGCCCAGACAATATAAATTAGAGGTAGTTGGTGAGGATCTTCCTGATCACACTAATGGTTAAGCAACTTGAAGAACATAGTGTTACAAAAGATGGAAGGATTATTGGTCAAATCCTCATATTTGAAAGGGGTTTGAAGACCATCTGTGATCTGGTTAGCCTAACATTACCAGCATGGAAAACAAGGGATTTCAACTGAAGCAACGCACAGAAGTATTTAATTAAAAATCCCTAAAACAACCCCTCCCACCCAAAAAACCCCAACCCTAAACTTTGAAAAAAAACCCCCAACCCTAAACTTCGAAAAGATCACAGCATAAAAACTTGGAAGGTTTTTTTTTTTTCTGAAAATAAAATAAACCAAAAAGAGGTTCACTTGTTGATAAAGACTCTGAATTGACTATCTCAAGGCATGGATTCAATGCCACATTACATCTTGACTAAAACTTTACACCCTGAGAATGAGATGCTCTCTTACAATGTGATGCATTACTCCCTTTCCATGTCTCTAGGAGACATCTCTTTGGATGGATCTGCTCTTCCTGTCTGGCTTTGAGGAAAGTATAGTGATAAATAAAAACACCTTTAACAATAACAAATGCCTTTCTATTCTATCCAAGAAATGGAAGGTAAAATTAAGGTACAGGTTATTGCAAAAGGCTGCTGCTGCTCAGCTCAGCTCAGCTTGGCTCAGCTCAAGTGTCTCTCTGCACTGAACACATTTGGCTTGCACTTATGTGTTTTTGAATCTCTTACCTGTATTTATCTAACAAGTCTTTTGTTCATGTGTCAATACAGCTAGAATCTTGCCTCAGGATTATCTTACTTTATTGCTGTAGCACCTGGCACAGCAGATAAAGAGTCTTGTAAATTACAAATTCACGTAAATAAAGCAGCTTATTTAGGTCTCCAAAATGGAGACCAGAAGTCAGCTGTAGATTTTATGGACTCTTAAGAAGCAGTGATGGTTTTGAAAGTTGGGTGGTCGCTCTGCGGGCATTGTCTTATTCTGGAAGTCTGAATGGAGGAAGTGTGAGATTTCAGATGGGGACTGTTCAGCAATGTGCCCTCACAACTCACTTTAAAAACAGTGGCTGAATTCTGCATTTCTCAAACATCTGGGGAATCATTTAACACACACCCTTTAGGGCCTCTTAAAATCTAGTGTAGTGGGGGACGAGCAGGAATAGGCTGATACAGCCTCTGGATGTATTCCTGGAAGAACATGCCTCCATATAAAAAATATGTGAGGAGAATTTGACAGCGTATTCACAAAGGGAACAGCAGGTTCTGAAATTAAACTAGGCAATAAGCTTTCAGCTCAGAAATCTCCTGTGAGGTACTGTAAAAACAGCTCCAGCACCAGGTAGTGCAGTGGTGTCTGATCAAATGAACTGTAGGACATGAACACAGAAAAAAATTGGATCAGATAAGTAGCCTGCTCCAGGCTGCTTCCCTCTGTTACAGAAAATATGTGCTTCATCCCACTACTTTCCTGACTTTTTCATGGCACAACGCATAAATGGATTGGACAAAGAATAAATACTTTGTTCCCTTCCTGTCTACCACAAAAGGCTTTTCTTTGTTAAGGACAGAAAACACCACACGATAACGTGCTGCTCCACACCTGATGATGCCTGTCCAACATCCTTATTCGCAGCAGCCAAAGAGCAGCTGCATCTGCCTGTGGTGTGTCATTGTTGAAAGGATTTCAGATGGCTGTGTTGGCAAATGCTGGGTTGGCTAAACCTAGCTGGAGGCATGAGGTAATACTTGATGTGAATTCAGAATATTCAAACACATACACTTTAGCATGTGTGAAGCCATGATGGAAAGGCATGCACACTAGCTACAAAAATAAACACAATAATTAGGTGAAACTATTCTACCTCTTTCTTAAATACAGGAAAATCAAACCTAAGGAGTTCTGACTGATTCCACAAGTAAAGTCTCAGGAAGCAGATTAGAAATTTCTCTCTTATATTAAACATATAAGCATGTCAGAGCCCTGCTAACTGCTCTAGGCCTATTCTTCCCATTTTGTTCCATGTTAAGTGTCGTCAGTAAATTCCAGCATGAGAAGCTTGCTGCCACTTTGATTAATACCAAACTGACTATAATAGTCACAACTACATCATCACTCAGTTATAGCCATTTCATAATAGTCAAATAACCAGCCAGTATGGCATGTTATGTGCTGCTTGTTCAGTACAGTGTAAACTTGCACAGCCCTCAGCAGAGCACTGAGCAGGGTTGTGCATCAGCAGCAGCATCAGTTGAGACACAAAAAACTGTGGACACATTTAAGATGAGATAAACCACAGTGCCCAGAATGCTGCTTGTCACTCCTCAGTCACTGTAAATGTAACCAAACAGAAAGTACTATCAGTCTTTCAATGGCTACAATAAGGAAAGTGCTGGCATGTTGTGCTAAAATACCCTTGTGCTGGGCTGTTTCCAACAGAGTGTGTTATTACCGGTAGCCTTACAGCCAGGGACAGGTGGGAAAAGAAAATGTTTTCCACAGGCTGCTCCAAAGAACTGCCTAATTGCTTTTAACAGCAGTGAGTACCCTGCTCCCTGGGTTTCAGAGTGGCTGCTATGGACAGAGTTCCACAGGGGAAGGCACGAACCCTTAGGTCACAGTACCTTGTACCAAAGATACAAGAAGAACTGGATATAGAAACGGGGTTTAAAAAACAACTTTTCTTTGCATTCATTAATCATCTTATGTTGAGAGACATCAGTTTTCTTCTTATCTATAAGACTGCTTACTAAAACTCGATTTCTTGCCAGCATTAAACCAAATTGATTTCATTATGGAAGCTCTTTGGGATCATGGAAGTAATTTCAAAACAGAACAGACACAAGCAAATGAGAAAAGAGGAACCTGAATACTTCAGGTTGATTCCTTTCTGTATTGTTCCAGTTTTACACTTGATCACAAATCTGTGGTGAACGGCAATTGAAAGGTGAGGATGTCTGTTTCATTTTCTCATATTGGTTATTCGCAGAATCTTTATGTTAAAAGAGAAAGGGAGACATATTACTTTATGTTACCACACCGAAACTCGTCTTTCATGATAGAAGTTATTCTGTCATTAATTATTAGGGAAATACCACTTTTGTGGTGAAGTTATTAGAAACAGTAATTGGAGTATGCTTCATGTCATAAATTTAGTACTTCGTAAATGAGTGTTCATATACGTTAGCATTTAAAAGAATCATTCCTACTTAGTAATAACACAAGAGGTGCAGGACCGGTTCAGTTAATTAATGGAGAAGTGGGAAGGGTTGATACTTGAGGCAATGGCCACTTATCCCAGTCAGTCAATAATCCCCAGGAAGAACACTGTGCCAAGATTTGAAAAGACATAAGAAAGGTTTTGCTTTTGGGTGGGTGAATCTTGCGTCTTGAACACATTGAAGAGCAGATGCATGCTGTCACATAAAGATGCTGTCAATTTTCCATGTTTTCACATTTGTGTGCTATTGGATAGAGCTGGCTGAGTACTAGCTGATGTTTAAGGCACCTACATTCTAAGTTCAAAGATTTCCACCATTTTGGAAAGCAGAATTTATGTTTGTGTCCTGGGTTGCAGTGTATTCTATTACCATCTTCATGAGCTGTGAAACCAGGTGGGGCAGTGTTTCTTTGCCTCCTCCCTCCAGACTATCTTCTGTTAATGGGAGCATTTGTGCCTTGCCAAAGGACTCATAGATAACGGGCTCTGGACTATCTCCTGTTAATGGGCCCATCAGTGCCTCACCACCCCATTGTGAGATGCTCCGCCTGGGAGGAGGCACTGAACATTTCCCACCTGGATATAATCAGAGGTTTTTCAGGCAGAAGGGAGCTTTTCTCCGCTGGACT
>VZRR01004497.1:238752-293355 GCA_013398015.1 Oreocharis arfaki | reverse complement strand
GAGAAGGCTGCACTGGGTGACTGTGCTGTTATAACTGCCATAGTCATTGTTGTTTATTGTTTTGTTTTGTTTTATACATATATAAATTAGTAAAGAACTGTTATTCCTATTTCTCATATCCTTGCCTGAAAGCCCCTTAATTTCAAAATTATGCTAATCCGGAGGGAAAGGGGTTGCATTTCCCATTTCGAAGGGGGCTTCTGCCTCCCTTAAACAGACGCCTGTCTTTCAAACCAAGACAGTTTGCTTATAGCACACAAAGCACTGGGGTAAGAATAAATCACAAGTTTTGATCCAGAGTTCATTTGTGACACTCTGTAGATTGGTTCTGCGAGTTCATTGCTAAACATCTGCAGAATGAGGATCAATAAATGCAGAGAGAGAAATTTGACAAATAGTGTTCATTATTTTAATTAGCAAAGACAGTTACAAAGGGTCTTGCAATTTGTAGAAAATGAAATATAGAGTAAATAACCAGATAGGGTGAAAATAGAGAAATTCAATTTCAATTAATACAGTTAGTTATGTCAAAGCTCTGTGGAAATCAGTGGCAGATTTTAGAACAGTATCATATGAATACAGATTTATAGCAAATATCATAATCCCCTCATGACTTTTGTCTCAAAAAGATCCAGGAAAATGCAGAAAATGTCTGTGGTAGGACAATGCAAAGGTTAAAGATATGAGGAGGACTGGGCAAAAAAATTAAAAGGAAAAGGTACAACAGAGAGGCAATGTCCTGAGTGTATGAAACGACAAAACATGAAAACCAGGCATTTGTACGTGGTTTGGCCTGTAGATTATGACAAGGACAAGAAATACCCATACTGAAATGCAACAGACATAAAATAGTACAAGTACTGCGTTTTCCACCATCTACAATTAACCTGTGTGGATTGTTGTCACAGGACTCCACTGAAGGGAAATAGCCTAGTAAATTCCTGAAAAGAGGAGCACCTGCAGCTCAGCCTGAGATGGCCATGGAATAAGAGCTATGAATCCTCATGTGCTGAGGTATCAAGCCAGGGCCAGCTGGATCTCAGAGAAAAGTTCTTCGCTTGTGGCCCGATAGAGAAGGGAGCAGAAGTGCTATGGTCAAAGGGCAGATGTAAAAACAGAAGAACTGCTGCTTTTGTCACTGGTTTTGTCATTGGTTTTACATATCTGGAGGATAGGATTTGGTAGTTACTGAGAAATGTAGTATTAAAATGCCAGCAAGCGTGTTCCGCCTTCTTAGTGCAAGTGATTCATATTCCCCATAATCACTAAAACTATGAGAATATATTTAGCTTTTTATTGATCTCAGGAAGTGAAACAACTGAATGGCACTGAGGATTTAGCATTGAAATCAAGTTAGCTATGTATCATAAATTACACTGAGTTTTTATCTTTTAATCCAAAAGCAAAAACTATTTTAAAACAGATTGTTAAAAACAAGATGACGTCTTGGTTATTCTAAATTATATTCTCAGCTCTGAGTCAGAACTCTTGTGTGAATTCAGACAAGTTATTTAACTTCTATGCATTTAAACTTCCTCATACCTGAAAAATGGATCTGCCAAATGAAGATGCTGCTGAATCAGTAAGTGCATTCTGTGTTCCAGACATGACAAGCTTTATGGAAATGCAGTTATTACTGAGCTTTGTTTGAAGCTGACAAATGAGTCAGATTCCTCTAGCTGTCACCCTACATCAAATAAATGTAATTATATAGTAAAATCATAGCTAGGGACATTTATCTGAGTGAAATTCTAGAGTTGTCATTTGGTATCCGAGATACAGCTTGGCATATTTACCCAGGTAGTAATTATGGTAGACTGTTCCCTAAAGATCTGTGTTTGTTTGGGGTTTATTCTGCCTGTCTCCCTCTTAATCTCTCTCTCAGGTCGTCTCCAAACAGCTCCAGGTCACTAGGCTAGTCACAGTTTTCACATTGAAAAAGCACCAAAACAAGCTATTGCCCCTGCATTGCAGGAAGCAGTGCCACGCATGCCAGGTGAACTCAGGCCAGGAGCTGCATTCCTCTCCTGTCTTCCCTTTCCTATCAATAGCCAATGCAGTTCCTTAATAGTGAGGGATCTTATGTGAGTGCTGATGATTTTACTAGTGTACATGACACAAAGGGGTTCTGCAACTTGCCAGCCCCCAGTTACAAAAAAGGGAATTGAAATAATAGCCCTCTGTGCTACTTGGCAGATTTGATTATACCTTGCTGCCATGCCTTTTGAATCCATGCTGGCTCTTTTTCACCTTGTAGAGAAATCTTTGCCTGCATCTTCACAGGTGCTGGATGATGCTGGGGTGGGGGGGGCATTTGGGCAACCGGGAGGAGACACACAAGGCTTGGCATTACATCTGGGAGACAATTTACTTCTATCTGCTCAAGCTTGCTGCAGGCAAAAGGCTGGGTTGAAGGTTGTATGCAAGAGATAATCAGAATAAATGCTCCCAGCAACAGCACCATGAGGAACAGATTGTGTAGAAAGTACAAACACAGGGCCAATTTAGGCAATGTTCATGGTGACTAGATGCCTGCGAGTGAAGATCACTGTGCTGTGCTCCATGAGCAGTGCCACCTCCTGGTGCCCTGGATCAGGCCTAGGAGAAAGATCTTTCCTGCAACACATTAAAGAAATAATAAAAATGCACTGAAACTCACACTGATACAAGAACTGCTTCCTGTTTGTGTGACTGTTATGATCCAAGGAGCACCGTTTTGTTATTGCTATGCTCCTCTTTTCGTGTCTACAAAAATAAACCCATCGGTCCTCTTGAGCATCAGTGAAATTACTGGAAATTGTAGATATCCTACTCCAATTTGTGAAAGAAATGCCAGATGTAAGCACCAATTCTAAAATCTTGGTTCTGGTGTCTTGTGCAAGCTCCAGGGTTGAAGACAATGGAATTGCATGTAGCAAAAGAGAGTTTTATAACATAGGAACTACAGCACAACATCCTTGTTCGACATGGTTCAACCTCAGCCTGAACAGTGGTGCCACTGGGGGAAAATAGCTCAGATTCTCATAAAACGTTTGCAAAAAACGCTGAGAGAGCTGGAAATGTTGCTGGTGATATGAAGTGGAGAGCAGAACGGATTCCCTCATCTATTTCCCACAGCTGATAAACAGTAATGCCCTTCAGTCTCTCCCCAGCTGGCCCAGCTTCAGATGAGTAGCAGAGTAATGAAAGCCTCCGTATCCTATTAGCAGTTCTCGGTCCATCCGTAGCTCACTGGAGAGATGTCTGCTCTGAGCTGAGATGGATGGCTTCCTCTGTAATGAAAACAGAGTGGGGAGCAAGACTGCATGAGGAAGACCTGCTTCTGTCTCATCCCTATGCAGGAGGAATGATACTTGCACGGGGGTGTTTTGGTAAGTATGCGGTACCTTTGTTTCATGTAACAAAGGAAAGACAAATGGCAACACATTCATAATTCTAACACCAGTTTTGACATAATAGGACAAAATGGTGCCTGAGGATTCCTGTGTATCAAGCAGATGGGCCATCCATTATTTTCCTCCAGGTCAGAGGTCATCCTAAAATGAGAGTCAGCAATCATTTTGCAGGGTATAACAAAACCACTTTTTTGCCTGCTTCTTAATCCCAGAAAGCACTACTGTCCTCTACTTTTGTCCACATACATTATCATTTTTGTCTATTATCTGCATCCCCAGAGACCTAATAGTCTTTTCCTCAGTGCAGCTTGATCTGGAGCAGCTGTAAGCTTTGCTGCAGGCAGTGTCTGACAACTGCTTGCCTCTTGGTCAGTGTCAGTTCCCTGGGGGAAGGCAGGCATTCATTTCATTATTAAAGCATGGAAAAAAATCCTATATTCATTTAGATCCAGAATAAATACGTAATATTTGGAACAAAGGGCCCATGTTCCAGTCCAGCTGGCAGTACTTTTACCATTGCCGTTCTTCAAGGCCAGCTACTGCTTAAAGCATGCATTAAGGTCATTTTTTAAAAAATAATGGAATATGCTGCAAAAGCCCTTCTTTCCTCTGTCAGTCTGAATTTCACCTTCCAACATCTCTCATTGATCCTCAAGCACTAAGAGCTTGCGTGGAACAGCACTTTCATGAAAATAAAGATTGTTCAATTACAGTACTTGGGAGAAGAAAGCAATAGCTAAGAACGAGCCCAGTGGTGTTTTGTTGTTTTGGTTTTTTGCAAAACCAGGTCTGAGTCTTGTTTTGTCATATGTCTTCTCATTCAGGTGTTAAGTGAGTGCAAAAATTGTCTATAAATGACCTCCTCCATTGCTAGGGTAAAAATGGATGTTGATAGAAGGGTTTATTGTTATCTTACTAGAAGACACCCTAGTACTTTACATGACTAGCCAAGGTAAGACAGTGTGCTTCAGAACTGCTCATGTGCTTTTGCTGCAGTTGTCCAGCACATCTGTTTATGTTCTCTTTGATTTGAGACATGGAAGAAACAGGCTCTGAACCAGCTAGCTCCTCTTGATTTTAAGAAGCTAACCCTGAAAAGGTGCAGCATTGTAGAGGATTAGGACAAAGTCTTGATGCTGTTGATGTTAATGGACATGATAATTTACATCAACAGGACAAGAAGAACCTCTGTGGCAATACACAATTAATATTTCAGCCAGATCGCCTACTTAGAGGCCTCCAAGGAGAGCGAGCATACAGAGGCTCCATCCTCCAAAGACTATGCAGAAAAGCAACCAAAACTGAAGTGAAAGGCACTTCAAAGGTAAAATCCAACATCTGTGCATCATTTGATACCAACTTTCAAAAATTTAGGCTGAGATTTGTCTGGAGCAAAGGTAGCAAATAAAAGCTAAGCATGAATTCTGTTACCATGTTCAGAGGGTGATTCATCCATCTACCCATCCTTACTTTTCATGGTGGGGTTATCTTTATTTTAACTTATGCTGAAATGCACCCATACCTGGGACTTTTTCTTTTTTAACTGTGTAATGTTAGACTGACTTTTGAATTCAGTTTCTTCAGCAGCTTCTCACCCCTGGTAAAATAAGATAATCCTGTTAAAGGAAGGTAGGAAGTTTTTTTTACCCTTTTTTTTTTTATATAATCTTTTTGGTAACAGAAGCAAGGAAAAAATCCAATGAAAATATTTACTGATATCTTCCTTAAAATTTGTATTTGTGCAGGTATCATGGGCATTTTGTGTAACAAATAATTTTCCTCCACTTTCAGACACGTAAGGCAACATTGTCATAAATAGAACCAAGAGCAAAATTTTTACCCCACAAAGACAATTTCCAAACCCCCTGAAGCCATTTTGCAGACAGACGCTTCAAGCTGTAAGGTGGTGATAACTATTTGCAGGGACTGAGACCAGGCTTGCCATCTCTTCATCATTTACATCTGTTTTCCCTCAACGAACATACTTCATTCTAATTACTGTTAATAGGAACTGGTTGTGCAGTCTGAGGAAATCTGAATTAGTTGCTGTTCATTCAGCAGAGATGAAGATGTTTGTGACTAAGTAAAATCCTGCCATTCTGCATGCCTAGCACACAGCACTAATTGGGCCACCACCTTGATGATATTCAAAGGGCGTGGGGGGGGGGGAGAAATTTTGTCTTTCTTTTGTACAGTCCACATGAAGGTCAAGAAGACTTGCAGCTGTTTTACTCTGGGAAACATAAGAGTGGTTTCCTTCTTGCTTCTGCCTTTCCCTTCCCTTTCATCGTCTACTTTCAACAGAAAAACATGGAAAATATACCCAAACCAAACAAACCAGGAAAGGCAAGTTGGAAAGCAATCTTTCAATGGCCTTAGATTCTATGCATTATGATACTCTGGGGGAAATAAAGCTCATCCCAAAGAGCTCCAGCCCTGAAGACAGGTGGTGTTATGAATGGGTTCTTGATTCTGCCAACGGAGAGTTTGGACACATTCATAGCTCAGTTACAGTGAGAGGGTGGCAGAACTATAGTGAATGTTTGGGTGGGCTGCCAAAGAAACAGGCTGTAAATAGGTATCCCATTCTAAGTCAGTCATTTGCCTACATCCTAATTTAAAATTATACAAACCTCATTTGGATATTTGTTTTAATCTCACCCTAACTTTTTTTATTTTTCATTTTATTGTGAATGTCTCCAATATAAACTTGGGCTTTGTTCATCTGCTCCATGCAAAACCTCCTGAAGACCCTGTGTCTCACTGCCAGCTCTGAGGCCTGTCCTAAAGGCTACACCTCACACCAAGCCCCTTACAAGGTACAACACCCTGGCAGAGATGACTGCTGCAGACTTTCCTTGATCCTGACTGGAAGCACCCACTTAAATTGGCCAGGGACATATAGGTTTGTGTACACCAGGAAATGGAAAAGAGTCAGGGCATAGGCTCAAGCTGTTTCCATGACAACTTGTACTGTTTAATTGCATTTCCCCTGCCACGTGTGGCTTTGGCCCATGGGAGCTGTAATCTCCATACAGTGCTGAAATGCTTCACAAGGTGACACACACCACAGGATACTCCATATTTATATACAGATGAAGGTTCCCTGCAGTTTTCCTGTTTTACTTTTGGGATGGAAGAAGCCACGTAATTGTGGCCCATGCACTTACTTTCAGGGTCAGAAAAATTGTCTTGGAACTGTTCAGCTTATTATGGACCTCGTCTAGGGAAGGAAATTGGAAATCCAGTGACCAAAGAATAGTAGAATGACTTGGGTTGGAAGTGACTTCAAAGATCATCTACTTCCAACCCTGCTGCAATAAGCAGAGATGACACCCACTAGACCAGGTTGCTTAAAGCCTCATCCTACCTGGCCAAGCTACTACTCTCTAGTCAACTGTATATTTCACAAGGGGGGCTGAAGAGATGAAGTCCTGGGTTTGTAACCTGGATTCTGGCCAGGACAGGGTTAATTTTTGCAGTAGTCAGGAGGGAGCATGGCTAGATTCTGGAGGTTGTTCTACACAACCTCACCTGCCATTTTCCAGGGGCAGGGGAAGGGCTCTTTCTGAGTCAGGGTAGGGTGGTGGAGGGAGTGGTTTGAGGATTGCTGGGGGTGAGAACTCACATGCAAATTGCTCATTTCTTGTACTTTCTGTCATTCTTGCTATTACTGTTCGTTTTCTTATCTCACTGCTGCTTCAAGTAAATTGTTCTTATCTTAACCAATGATCTTTACCTTTTGTGCCTCCATTTCTCCTCTCCATCCTGCTGCAGGGGGAGGGGATTGGGAAGGAAGGAGTGAGCGAGCGGCACACGGTTCGTCTTAGTGGGAACATTAAATTGGGGAGTACCATTCCTGAACTACTGCAGTTATTTAGTCTTTCTGCTTTCCATCTACCTTCTAGCAGCCCAAAGTCACATGCAGTTTACTCATAACCAGCATCTGCACTTCTCTGCTGGCCCTAAGAGTTCAATAGGACCCAGGCCGTGGCCAGCTCGAGGATGTCTGCATTTGTTTCTGGAAGACTTAGAACATGGTATTTTGCTTGGGGCATCATTAGCAAAGGGATTTGTTTTAATACTTTATCTGAAATAAAACAAACCAAAGCATCACTTTGAAATGTAGAATTTATCACAAGAAAGTCTAAATCAACTGCTTGGTTTATTAGAGATACTTTTTTTTCCCCGAACACCATAATATTGGATTTTTCAGCTGCAGACATACATCGCAAGCAAATGTTCCAATAAAAGTATTTCTCACAAAATGAAAATATGGATCTTTGGGCTCCACCACGAACAGATACAAGGATATGTGATATGATCACATTTACGCTAATGATGCATAGGCACATTTTGTGCATTACTATAATCAGGTAACTGGATCTTTTTGCCTAAATTTGGCTGGAATCTCATTGTTCTTATTTTGTTTCCCTTCAGAATGATTAAACTGAGTGATTTAGGCTATGGTACCTTGAAAAGAAACAAATACACAATGTGCCTGCCATTTAAATTTTGACATCCAGGTATACACCCTGGAGCTGGCATCTGCTACAAGAAACACTGCTGAGAAAAGGGCAAAAGCAGGTGTTGAAATGTCATTATTCTGCAACCATTTTTGTAGTACCTGACCAAATTCTTCAAGTAGCCTGTGACCTTATGGAAAAATACTGTCATTCAGAGGAGGCACTACATGCTATGTTTGGTCAACAGTGCTTACTCTTAGTGAAACAAAACACTTCCAAGGCCCAGATGACCATGGGTATCAGGGGGCCAGCCCTACCTCTCAGTCAGACCAAAGGGCGTTGGAGATTCTTACCCTGTCCTCTGCCCTGGTTTTCATGTGAATAAGTGCCCAATAAAAATGGTCTGGAAGGAACTGGAGGTATGAATTCCACCCAGGGCTGTGGTCACTTTGAAAGGGCCAGAATGAGCATGCAGTCCCAGCACTTCAGCTAGGTGCAAACTTTCAATTCATCTAGAAATTCAGGACCCCTATTATGGCATGAATTTAGGGTTTTTTTTCCTGTTCTAGGATATTTTTGAGTAGAAATAGTCACACGTATGGTAATGCCTATGGTGACATATTTCTTAAGGTCATTTGTGTCAGAAAGGACCTGCAACTACTGAGTAACACTTGGAAGAAGCAGGATCTAAAGCCAAAGAGAGATCCAATCAGCAAATAGGCCTTACCTGTTTTCTGAGTTCATGCTCTGCCTTTTGTCACAAAGATAAGAAATTTCTGCTTGTTCTACTGCCACCAGCTGCCAATCCCCTGAGCTGCTAAAGGCCAACCCACCTGCTCCATGGTCCTTCTCACCAGCTAGCTGTACACCGCTAGGAAAACACCACTAGGAAAATGATGTTTTCGTGCTACAGAAACCAGCAAACCAGAAGTAAAGCAAGACACAGCTGCTGCCTTGAGAAGCCTCAGCCTGAGCTCCAGGCTGAGCACTCATCTTAGCCTCAGGCTGCAGAGCAAAGCAGGAGCAACAAAAGTGAATTGCTCAAGGGAGTGCAAAAGTTTGAACATGAGGCAAATGAAGCATGAAAAACGAAGCAGTGAACCAAGCAATTATTCACCACTACAAGAAAACCCATTAAAGAAAAACAAAGCCATCTACAATAGCGCAGCTGAGGGAGGTAGAGATGAAAGCACGGAAAACAATACCCCCTGAAAAGCTATCTTGAAATTCTCGGAGTAAAGAAGAGAAATAGGAGAAGAATGGAGGGGAAAAAAGGAAAGGGGGAAGGTAAAATATCAAAATGCAAATTAGTAAGCTTCATTAGAGAACTCATTCCAAGACATGCAAGGAAAAGACTAAACAAGAGCTATTGCCTCTCTGGGCATGGTGCCACCTCATCACAAGCAAGGAGAGAATCTCAGATGACTGAGGTAGAATACCAAATGATCATGGAAACAGTGAAGTGAATGGTGAAAAAAAGGGGTTTTCCCCTATAATCATATTCAAGATATTGTACATTCATCACCACTGCGCAGTTCTGTGATGGTTTCATTAGCAATAAATGTAATTGAGGTCAGTTCACCGTGGTACTCTGTTACTAAGTAAAATTTTGAACATACTAATGTTGCCAAGTGCCTTTTTCTTCAAAGAAGCTGCTGCTTAGATCATGGCAGCAGCAACACTGAAGATAGTTCTGGGCACATCCACTTTTTCAGAACTGTCTCCTGTTGAGCCGCATTGACAGATTAAGTCTTACAGATTTTTTTTCCCCACATGATACCTACATACTAAAAGATGATTTGGGCAATCCATTCACCATTCCATGTACCATCAATCAGGGTATGAAACTCAGGAACGTGTGCACAGTGACACCAAAAACATGTATGTAACACCTTCTGGGATGTCACATTGTTCAGAACAAAAAGGCAAAGGAAGCAAACTATCTGTAATCCTTGGATGTATATAGTATCACCAGTGTAGAACACAAAAACCATTTAATATTTATCATGTGTAGGCATGAGCTTGCTTCAAATGCCAAAAGGTCTATAATTTCTGCCTATCATATTTATTGAATCCTTTCATTTCCAAACACATTAATCATAATTTGAAGCTTTACTGTCTGACTAGGACAGGGAGAATACTTCCCAAGTGCTGAATGGTAGCTCAAGCAGAGTCAGGTGGACCCAGGAGCTGAGGCTGTCTCTCTAACTCCAGACAGCATTGGGTAAAATGGCACTTGCACTAGCACTTGCATAAAATGGCAAGAGGCTACATATAGGCTGCTGTATTGGGAACCTGGATATTTATCCCTAATGAAGAACATTAGGGATAAACGAAGAACATTAGAACATGAAGAACATGATGGAAGGGTGACAGCAGAGATTCCCACTGCTTGCAGCATGCTATATCTAAAAAGTGAGAGGGCAGGCTTTAAATATAACATGGGAGATTTAGAGGTGAAAACTGTGATTTGGATTCGTTTTCCTGAAGAAAAATTCCATTTTCCAAATTTTGGGAAAGACCAGATTGCATAAACAGCACTAGGCTAGACTGTTTGCAAGGGTTAGATAGTATTAGTTGCTATGAATATTAGCCTAAGATTAACACACATGAAGGCATAATCTATATTTGGAGTCAGCTACCAGTTAAAAAAGAATTTTAATTTGATTTGAATTTAAGACTTCACCATCTCCCTACAGATGCAACATAACTTATCTAAAACATTAAAATCCAGCTAAGGAAATTAACTAGAAACATCTGAAATGCATGAAGCACTCAGACATTTTAACATCTTTTTAAGAATAGAGATTGTAACTTTTGCCATTATTAATTCAATTCTATTCAGACTTGTTTTCCTTTTTTTTCCCATTCTCTTTAGATGTCACTCAAGCTGCTTCTCAGGACGCTTCTTCTGCAAGCCAAATCAGCCTCTTTCCCTGATACACTGCCAGTGTTCATCTTTCTCATGTTAGGAAACATGGTCAGTGTTGTTGGCCACAGGCAAATTCTGTAACATATATCTGCAGAACACTTTTTAAAGAATTCATTGTCATATTTGGCTCCAGATTCCTAACACAGTTACTGAAGCATCTCCAGAGCAGAAAAGAGCACAAAAACTGCCATGGTGGATGAGACACATGGTCCATCTAGCACAGCATCCTGTTTAAAACAGAGAAAAGCCTATCTGCTTCCAAGGAAGTGTCTGTGTGGACTACGTCTTCAGAAGAGTCTTCGGAGGAGCCTTTGACCAACTGAATGCATCCTCATTGAAGCATGTCTTAACCTGGATACAAGAGACTTCACTCTCTCATTCTTTTTGTGATGTTAATTCGAATATTTCTTAGAATCATAAAGCTATGAAAAACTGAGAAAAAAAATACAAAGCTAGTTCAGGAGCCTTGCTGTTGTCTGCCAGCATACCCTGCAGGTGACCCCACTGGGTTCTGATCATTCAGCAGTCCTGTGAAGAACAAGTCTGCTTTGTCTTCTCTCTAATTACGTTAGAAGTGCGGAAAAAAAGCAGACTCTCAGCATCAGGAACATGAGGGTTTAGAGCTGCTACTGATGAAACCATTTTTCTCCTAGACAGTAGAAAGTGGACAAATTTCATCAAGGCTGGAAATAGCAGGTGATGCCAGACAGGCTTCAGCCTCTTCAGCCCAGACTGAGCAGAGCTGCTGTGTTCAAGTTGCTGCTGGTGCTTTCCTAACAGGGAGAGCAATGCAATTAAGCAATGCAATTTAGTCATGCAATTAAGTCAGATTCTGCCCTAAAACCCAGACTGTTAACGTGCATATATCCTGCTTTTTTTGCTAATTCTGTTCAATATTGTTTATTTTATTAGGGAAAAGGAGTATATTCACCTTGCTTTATTTCCAGAACTACTTGAGGATACAGGTCATGAAGAACAATGGAAAACTGCTTTCCAATAGCATGCTCTTCCTTTCCTTATTCTCTGTACCAGAAAAATGGTGCTGACACTCTAATAATTGTATCTGGCTATGAAGATTTAGCTACGTCCTACAGCTAATAGCAATCTCTAGAATTTAGCTCACTAGGGAAACGCGAATTGTTACATAATCAAAGTTTCAATTACTCTTATGTTCGCATACAGGTCTGCTCTCTCTATTATATCTGTAGATGCTCTTACCTGGTGACACTTCCTATCACCTCCAATAAATATAGATATTTGCAGTAGATACAATGCTTAGTCAACACATTTAGATTCTAAAATTAATGTATGTGTATGATATTGATCATAGAATATTGTTTAGTTTTCCTGCTGTTTCAAGAAGACACAAGTCAAACTACTTGCTATTTTTAAGTTAAAAATCAATTCACTTGACTAAAGTCCAGCATATTTGCATTATTATTGATTTCTTTCAAGACACGGCCCCATGGACTATTTAGGAACAAGGTTCAATATTTATTTCGATAGTATTTCATTGGTTGGTTTTTACTGAGCTGGTTGAATAAAGTTAAATTCTCTCGTATGTTCTGAGACACAGTGTATTAAGAATATCACCTTAGTCTCTAAATGTAAAAGGAGTTTAAAATAATGTATCACAAGAAAGGACCCCATGAGATTAATCATTTGTATAAAGCCCTTTGAAACATTTATAGTTTTGAATAAAGCAGTGGCTTTTTTTTCAGAAATGATAATGTAAGAAAACCCACTGCACGTTAGTAAATTGCAAGGTTGTACAGAATTCCCTGAGCTGAAGGTCTGGGCCCATAAAAACAACATCTGCTGGAAGAGGAAATACAAAACCTATAGAAGAAGGAACCCAAATTGTGAGCAGCTTAAGGTTAATACAACACAGCTTGCTCTGCCTTTCTCTGGCAAGGCCAGGTGAGAGGCATTTTGATTGGGAAACCAAGAAGCCAGCTCAGCGTGCTGCTGAGGGCTCTGCCTGCACTTGGCTACACAGGTGTGTCCTCATGTGTGCCTAGAGAGCACCACGATTTGCTTGGCTTATGGCTGAATATTTGCTTGATCAAGGATGCAAGGGGACTTGTATATCCTTATTACCATCTCCTAAATCCAGGGCTGGGCACAGAAGTGCCTATGCTGATGCCTGCTCTGTTGCATCAGCATTTGCAGGAAATGAAGTGTGAAAGGAGGAGATTGTGGAAAGGACACAGAGGTATTTTGCGGATCAGCAAAGCACAAGTGTCACTGACTGGGGTAGGCTTCAGACCTGTGGTAGGGATCAAAGAAGAATGAGCATAGGGTGCTTGGTGCTTTCCCATATAATATTGCTCTATTTTCTGCTGTTTCTTGTAAAGAAATTATTCCCTTAGATTCAAGACCCTCATATTCAGGCCAACACAGGCACAGAGGAAGTCCAGAAAGGAAAAAACAGGCAGTTCTCCCCTATATAACTCCACTCATATAATCTTGGCAGCATGACTTCCAAGTCATCCTTTTCTCATTGAAAAAGGAGATTCAACATAGATCCCCACAGACTGCTATGTCTTAAGAAGGAAATTACCTCTTTGTCTCCTCCTCCCAAGACGGACACCTCTTTCATTTCAGTTCAGCAGGTGATGCCTGCAGAGCTCTCCCTTAGAGAATTGCTATAGCAGAGAAAAGCTTTATCCCTTCACACAGCTCCTGCCTTACCCTGTTCTGTCAAAGGGCCACAAAGATAAGGGGGAAGAACATACTCCCTAGAGGCATTCAGAACCTGTTAGCGTGTACCTAAGGGTCACTATATTTTCTTAAAATGACTAAAAAGTTTTAAAAGCTGTGAAAGGGATTTCCCTTTCCTTTTCTTTCCCTCTCTTTTCAGATAAGTGCTCTCCTCCTCTGGCTTTCCAGGGGTCTGGAACAAAGATCCCTTTCTGTATTCATGACAAGAAGAGTTTTCATATGGCTTCCTTTTCAACACACTGAATGTACAAAGTCTCAGCACCTAAAATCCAATCCTGTTATCAAATACACTAGTTCACATATCCAAGAGAGTGGAAAGAGGCTCAGGTTTTTCTTCAGAGTTGAGAGAAAACTGATTATGTGAAAGGGTTAAATAAGGTGTTAATTAAACAAAAATTGAAACAAACTAAAGTGGGTTTGAACAAGAACAACAATTCATAGAATCATTTAGGTTAGGAAAGACCTCTAAGATCATAGAGTCCAACTGATAACTGTTAACGCATCTCTAAAAACACTTCTTTCCCAATAAAACACTAAGTATCCTTCAGAAGCTTCATTCAAGATAGGTTGTCACTGGAGGGCAAACTAGAAGTATTAAAATCAGTAGCTAAAAGTGTCCAGCTCAATCCTTAACAGAATAAAAATCAACAGCCTAAATTATAAAAAAAGAGAAAGATGAGGTCATGGCACTAGCTGTACCATGAAAATTGATAAAAATGTCCCAACATTTGGAAATACCAGTGAATGCACACAAACACAGCCACCTCAAAAACCTTCTGAATCTATGGAAGATGATAGAAACATAAGGTCTGATGTCTGACTTCCTGGAGCCAATGGCGAGTCTGTAAAGGCAAACTTCCTTCTGTTATCTCCTTGAGAAAAGTGATGAGCTTAGGGGAATGTAGGTGGGACATGAATTGTTCTCTTTTCAGCAAATTAAGCATGTTCAGGTTTGGCTTGTTTTAGTTGGTATCAGGTTATGTTGAAGCTGATGGTATCTATTGTGCCTGATGAAATATTTAACATTTTATAAACAACAGCCTGCTTGAAAAACTTGGGCTCATCCCCATATTGGGAACTCATTGGTGGCTGGGACTACCTGTTAGCTGTGGTGAGAGGCAAACTGGCCAGGCACCTTCTGCAGCAGGTGCACAGTCCATCACCATGAGTCTGACCTCACACTTGTCTTTCTTAGAGGAACACAGAGCTGAAAGTTATCTGCATCTGGTTTGTCATTTGAAACAAAGCCAAAACTGAGGCAGCAGAATCTAATCTGTCAAATATGACCTTTTTCCACTCCTGGAGTTCAAACGGTTTAAAATTAAAGCTCTCCATTTAGATCACCTTTACTCCAAAGTAATTTTCATTCTTCTCTGGAATTCAATGCTCTTAATAATTCGGTCTAGCTAGCCACCCCACAAAAACCACAGCCATACCTTTAATCCTTGTTACTGCCTTTCTTGGCAAAAACCTGCTAGTAAAAATTCCAATAGGTTCTTGATCCTGGATTTCCAGAGGTATTTCAATATCTAGCTAGCCAGGATTTCAGTGCCAATCTGGTACTCAAACCATTTTTTAAAGTCTCTAATATTGCTTCGGTTGAGCATTGTGTAGTTTCCTATATGGGTATGCCAATTTGTAAAAGATGAAAATATGACCTTTAACACCTCTAGACCCATAGATCCATGAATCTATTCGAAATAGTCTTCTAATTTTTATCCTAAATATCCTGAAAGCTTCTATTTTTTCCCTGAATGTATCTATCCTAAATAAAATGTAAAAAAACCCTAAATAATCCATTAGTCTTTATTGTTTGCTAACTCCTGAAGCTGCCAGCACCACACCTAGGGCCTTTACCCTGAGCTGGAAAGCAGAGATGGCAAACACAAGTCTCAATCCTGCTATTCATTGGAATTAGTTAGTTCACCAAAATCAACCTGCATTATTTTAACCAACCACCAACAGACATTGAAGGGCAGGCAAGACAGAGAGAAGGCATTTGCCATGTTTCTTCCCAGATGTCTAGCCACTCACAATAGCCTGAGCTCAGTGCCTAAATCCTGTCAGGCTGTAACATCACGGGCCTGGATGCCTTCACTGAGGATGCCATTGTGTCTGGGTCTGTGCATTCACAGCCATTCCCTATCCTAATCCTTGAGCACCTGGGGATGCTGGAAGCGTGACATCTCTGTATTGAGCCCCTTGTGTATTCTGCTGGGTTGACAGGAGAAGGTGGGGTGGGTGAGGAGGCCTTTTGTCCACCCATGGTCCTGCTGGTGGGACACTGCAATGGCTGGCTGGCAGTCTACAAGAGGAGCTTCTGGGGTGTCTGGCTATATTTCACTCGTACAAATGAAGTGGTTGAGATCCCAGGGAACACGTTTTAAATTGGAAACCACAGGTTCCTGTCTTTCCAGAAAGGAAATATCTTGGTAGGTCTAGTCTGAGAAGAGTTTTCAATTTTCTGGTATTATCCTGCTTCCATGTGATGAAACTGCCTCCCAGTCACCTTCACTTGTGACTTTTTCGAAGTTCACCTTTCAGCACTGCTTGATACCATAATACCATTAGTGCTAATGAGCTCTCCAGCAAACACTGCATTGTTGCTCCCTTACCTACTTACTTTGGGAAGAATAAAGGACAAAAGATGCTGTGGCTATTAACTCAGAGCCTGCATTCTCTTACATTTTTACTTTAACTATCTCTATTCACTGTAAATTCCTTTCACACTCTGTGGTGTCAAGAACACATTATCAGCTTTTCACTGATCTCAGTTTCTCAGGTGCCTATCACTGCATGTGTTGTAAAATCAGCATCTGTGTATGCATGAGGCCAGGCTTAGCAGATGCTTTTACAGGATAAGATGTGATATATATCCTGTATGTGAAATCAGATTAAATCCCAAATCCATCAAACATTTTCTTTTAAAGAAAGGCAATGATGCCATTTGATGCAAACATATTTCTTTATTAACAGTTTCACAGCATGCTCCCCAGCTCCAAATTCCCTGGATGTGGGATTGCAATTCATTCGTTCACTCTAAGAGAAACACTCATTCATTTTGTATTATGCCTGCTATATATAATACTATGCTACTACACAAAACTGCTATTTGCCTGCAGCTCTCCAGTTGTCAGGGAAAAAAAGCCACCCTAGCAGGGCAGTCTGTCCTGGGCTGGCCACCCTGGGGTCTCCCATTAGTGTCAGACTTTGCAGGAGACACTTCTGAACTTTCTGATCTCTGGTCAGATCTGAAGAAAAGCAGTCAAACAGCAATGTTTGTCCTCTGGCAAAGATCCCATGGAAGTCAGAGGAGTGCCCCTCCACAAAAGCGCTATCAATTTTCCTTGTCTCCACTGGTGCTAGAGAGAATGGCTCCAAAGAAAAATTAGGGCCCCCAAAACTCCTAACCTAAGTGGAAAGCAAAAGACAAGCTCTCTATAAAACTGGCAGATGGTGGAAGGAGACAATAATGAGTGGTGTCACCAGCAGCGGCTGCAGCTCAGCAGCTGCCGCTGCAGCATTATTGAGTGTTTGCTGTGGAGCTGTCGGTGTGGGGATGATCCCCCTGGAAGGAGCCCTCAGCTCCCTGCAGCTCACACTCTGTGCCTCCTGCAGCCAGCTACAGCCCCCACAAGATGGGACTTGCAATAATTTCCTCCCTCCCCCTTGACTTCCCTGACTACTTATAGATCAGTGACTATTGTTCCAGGGTTTCTGTAACCTCTGGCAGGATTCAACAGTGTGGGGCTGTAAACCCTAACCTAGCAAGTGTGGAAGACAAAGAAGCTGGGATTTGGGGATAAGAATACACTGGTAATTTTGAGAACATGGAATAGCAGAGTAGAAAATCAATACATCTAAATGGGGAAAGGAAAACTTGAAGATAGAGGAATAATTCCCCAGCCTCTGTGCAGATATGACTAACACTGGAGAGCAGGACTGAAGTAAAAAGCTGAAAGGATTACTAGTTGGAGTTCTGGCAAGATTGTCCCCTTAGGCTTTTCCTGGCTCTTTCCCTATATATCTCGTAAAGTGTCATCAACAAAGGAAAGGACAAAACACTTCAAGACATAGTCTGCTATCTACAGCTTTTTTTCTTATCTTCTCAAGCTGCACAGGAAAAGTGAACTGTTATTTTTTAATAGGATTTAAGCTATAAGATTTTAAGTCATTTGTTCTTTCTCTAATTCATACTGAATGGCCAGTTCCTGACAACGCTATAGGTAAGACTTTCACGAGTCCTCAGCATTGGCCTAACTCCTCTCTTGTTCAATTAATTGGAAAGATCCATGCTAAGAAAAAGGAGTTAGGCAAACTGCTTGTATCAGGGACCAATACGAAGCCTGGTGTGAAGGGTAGGTCACCCTGCCTCTGCTTCAGTCACTTTCTTTCTCAAACAGGTCTGACAGGTACCCCAACACAGCATGCAGAGCTACATCTGATCCTTCAGGGTATAGCTAAACACATACTCCTTGGCAGCCATTCTGGCACAGGTAAATCTACTGTATTTTCTATACATGTTTACAGCAAGATATTTCAGAAAAATTGAGGAAGTGGATCTGGGTGCTTCAGGAGAAGATGGAAACCCCTGGGGACCAGTCAGATGCACTCCAATTTGCCAGAAGCAGCAGGAGTTCCAACAGAGGTGTGATTGCTGCTGTCAGGCTAAACTCCAGACCCACCAGTGGGTGAACTCACCAGTGTTCACTGCTGCCATGGCTGACAAGCCTTTGATTGCAGCTGAAATGACCTGTTGGTCCCTGGGATCCAGTAGAATCAGAAGTCCTCACAGACTCTGCTGGGCTTATTCTGCCGATTTTCCTCCCATGGGAAGCAAAAGAAGAAAGTTTTTTACTTTGTTCTCCTTATTGTCCAGGTTATACCCTGGACAGGAGCTTGGAAGCTCTTATGTCACCTCTGGTGTAGAAACAATTTTGTAGGCAAGCCCTGCCAGCCCCAGGAGCTGCCCTACCTGGGCATGCTGTCAGAGTGTGCCTACAGAACCAAGTCATTGACAAAACATCACTGCTTCAGAGGCAGAGGAAGTGAAAGATGCAGTCCTGGGGCCACTGAAAGAGGTTTAAAATCCCAAAAGAGAAAGCTGAGGATAGGCCAAATTGAGTTACTACAGCTGAATATTGAATTTTTATTCGCAGATATTTTCTTCTCTTGTAGTTAAAGTTGTTCAATTTTTCTGGGCAATTTCTGTTTGCATGAGAGCTTAGAGTGGAGCCAGAATTCGATAGTATACTCTGACTATACTGATCTGCCCAGGGGCATGGATACACACATGCATTGGCAAGCAAAAATTCGTCATTTCTGCCACACAGACACCAAGCTATATATGAAAACCTGCTGGTTTTGAGATTGAATTTCCTGCTCAACAAAAAGGAATGCCAGGGCTGGTCTGTTTGCAGAGCTCCAGACCAGAGGCACTAACATTGTTAAGCTTGTGGTGAGATGGGAACACATCCTTTAGTGCAAGGCCCCCCAGCCAGAGCTCTACCAGGAGGAAATGAGCCCAAGGCATCCAGCTGTTCCCTTCCCAACTGGAGAGAAATGTTCAGTGTGCAACAAAATTTCCTGGAAACAGAACATTTTGTCCAAAATCTTCCTGATAAAACAAGGAACAAACATCTGATAAATCCAAGTTTCAACCATTTGTCAATTTTTGGTGTTCATGTTACTCTCAGCCATGGGTGAATACTCTAAATTTAAGGCTTGGGGTCCATTAACACAGGTGCTGGTCCATCCCTTCTTTGAGAGATTCCCTAGGAGATCCAAGATCTTCTTCTGTTTATGGTATGTAGAGAGTTAATAATCTACTTATAAAGGCTGTAGAGAAGAAGGCATTTCCAAAAAATGGCTCATATGTGAGCCATTACGACGTTTTTCAGAGACCTATTTCCCTGCATAAATGCGACACATCACCAATCAGATGGAAGCAAATTAGATGGGGGAATACTTTCACCCTGTGTTTTCTAAAAAAATTCCACTGCTTTTTATGATGGTTTCCTTATTATTTAGCTTTCCAGGCGTGTCCTTTCATCATGAAATCCCTTAAGGATTGCTAGGAAAAATAAATAGTTCTTTTAGCCTATCGTCCAAGGGCAGTGAAATGTAAGAGGTCCTGTTATCTGTCTGTCCGTTGCCCTTCTAAAGACTGTGGAACCTGTTGACTTAGTTTCAAGGCAGTTTTTTTTAATAAAAGTAAGAAGTCTCAAATATATTTATGTTCCTGCAAACTTTGTGAAAGTCGGCAGCTGAGAAAAGGCGAGACAGACAAATTAGTGCCATCGCATTAGTGAAGGAAAAGCTGCAAGTTTGTAACACTAGCCACTAAGGGCAGATTGAAAGCAGAGCCATATTTATGGGGAAAGCTTCATTTAGAGCTAACACTCTGTTTCTCAGAAGATGATTCAATTGTACAAGCCCCTTGTTTACACAGGCTTAGTTTAATATCAACTAAAATAACTTGAAGGTAATTGTGAGAAGTATTCTGTCTGTCCATAATGGGTCCTGGTGCAAGGCTTCACACTGATATTTTATGAGGGAAAACTGAGTATGGGGAAATTGGGAAACCTAATTGAACTGAAGTGGGAAGGAATTTTTGGTGCTCTTCATTCAATCAGGAGTTGAGAAAGAAAGCACAGAAGAAAAGTGTTCCTCACCACTGCATTGGTGTTTCCTGAGTCTATCTCACCCCACAGACCCTCTGGACTATGCCATCTATAAAGCTCTCTGTCACATCCAAGAGGCACCACGGAGGCTGCCCTCATTTCAGCACATTGAACAGCCACTGCAGTCAGCAGATCTGTGCACGCACAAGGCTGTAGTCCTAAAGACAAACCCATCCCACATTGTTTGGCCCCCAAAGAAAACAATAGCCACGAAAGCTGTCCATTGTAGCCCTAACCACTGCCCTGCTGCAGTGGCACAGGAGGGTTGTGCATACCCACCCATCTCTGCCCTGGGTGGTCATCCGCTTTGAGTGACTGCAGAATTCCACTGGGGGATCTGGCAAAGCTCTAGGTGGTGGCATAAGGACCCACTGGCCATTCACTGAAGAGCCTTGTAGCTGCTATAATGGATTCCATGACTTCATCTGCCCCTAATCCCTGCACACCTCCCCTCCCATGGTCTTTTCTTGAAGCACTGTGAGTCAGCAATGCCTTCCTGACCCAGCTGAGATGAAGCAGAGCAAGTGACCTTGGATGTGCTGATAGCAGCAGGAAGAATAATCATCCACGTCATAGCTCAAGGGCATCCAGATCCTGTGTGTGACTCAAATGCAGAAATCTGACAGACTTAAAATGATATCTTTCTTAAAGTGCATTTGGGAACTTTGTCCCCTTCTGTAGATTTTGACTGCTTTTTGTACTTTCTTTTAAGGGCTGGTTCTTCCTTACACCTCTTGAATCATCCTTATGTCTTCACACTGAGTGATTCTGATATGGTTGCTTTCTACACTGCTCGTGCTCCAGCTTCACTGTTCTCCACCTAGCAAAAGATGCTGTGGTTTTATTCACACTTTCTGACCTCGGGTATATTCATCAGACACCTGTTCAGAAACATTTTTCAAGGACCTAAATCATGGCACTTTTCTTGTACTGCGC
Source organism: Oreocharis arfaki (assembly GCA_013398015.1). Classification (NCBI taxonomy): domain Eukaryota; kingdom Metazoa; phylum Chordata; class Aves; order Passeriformes; family Paramythiidae; genus Oreocharis; species Oreocharis arfaki. Next base: position 272,219 of record VZRR01004497.1, on the reverse strand, counting down.
AGTCCTTGGTGGTGTTTGAAGAGCAGCATCTCTAATGCCACTATAGGACACAGGCATCCAGCTGCCTTTTTTGGATCTGAAGTATGAAAAATTCCTCTCAGTTGCCTAGCACCTATGTTTCTGCCAAAGACATTTACTGCTGCTAGACACAGAGAACTACCTAATTTAGAAGGTGACAAACAGATCCAACAAAAGGCCTGAGCACTGTGGTGACTGGAACTGCCATGCCAAATGCTTAGGTGCTCAGCTCAGGTGCAGAATGTACAGAGCTCAGTTAATCACATATCCAGAAATCTCAAAAAATAAGTGTGGGAGGATTCAGTGCTAAATTACCTAACTTATACCCAAGCCACAGCAGTCGTGAGGTAATAGTAATGCTTGCAGACGGAGGCTGATAGGAATTCTCAGGTCTGGTCTTTACAGATGACAAAGGAAGAGCCAGAGCTGATGAAAGTCCTTTTTCCCCAAGTAATTTAGAGGATAATGGGCTCACCAGATACTGGGATATCATGGGTCAAAGGACACTTATTTTTAACTCCCTCTTTTACCTCCGGATATCTGATGTCTCTTCTTCTAAGCAGAGGGTCTCATCGCCAGACCATATAACACATTTGTGAATGTGACTCTCTGTCTTTCTGTTGAAATTCTACCAATCTGAACAGCATAAATAAACAGCCTTTGTGCTGGAACTGGATCCAGTGGAAATACTCCACAGTCTAGAGGTTAGAGCACTCAGCTAGGAGGGAGAAGTTCTGGATGTGCAGCCCTGCTCTGGTGAATATTAACACGTTGTACGCAAAACACACCACTGTTGCCAAGAAGAAAGGAGAAAGAGTCACTTTCTGGGCAGACTGCACCCTGCCAATTTGACTGAGTACCTATGGGAATCAGGGAGGGAGTGATTTGAGATGATTAAGTTCAAGTCTCCTCAGATGTAGGTAGGATTTAGGCACTCTAACCTTTTCAGGCTAAGTAACAAAATCCTCACCAGCTGCTGAGAGAGATGGCTTTTATTAGTTTCATGCATTGTTTACTTACCTTGTAGCTATCTAAGGTCAGTCAGGGTGCCAAAATCTTCCTAGGTTTTTTCCACAGTTCAACATTGTGCAAAAACATTTTCCACTTAGATTCTGTCATACTCCAGTACTGAGGAATCTAATCAGTTCCCAGAATACTTTCTGTGGTGCATAAACTATTGTCTATTGCCAACCAATGGTTCACTAACACTTGTAGAAATAACATTAATAACAAAAAAAAAATTAAAATAATAGCAATTTAACATTGCCCATTTAATTTTTCGTCCAGAGAAACGAGTCACATAATCCATACCAAATCTTTGCTAGTGGACATGGTGAATTTCAGAAAGATTTGTGATTTAACACACCAGCAGTAATTCATTGTGACTCATTAGTAATGACATGGAAATTCCAAGAATTTCTACTCACAAGATGCAAAACGACCAATAGATGTAAACCAGCAGAATTGGTGCAGAGCTCTAACCAGATTAAAGTGATTAAAAACAGGAAAAGGAAGAATTTGCAATGACTGTTTTAATCACTGGGCAAGGTGTCCCCATGGTAAAGTACTATTGCTCTTAAAATATGCATCTTCTTCTTCCTGGGATTGCTGTAGCAAAGAAGGTAGCAAGATCACCCCTGCTCTTCCTGGGAAAAACCGAGGGAAGAAGGTTGTGTGTGTACTGAACAGAATGCAATAAAGGAGCTGTGAGTGAAGGCAGTTTTTAAGTGTTCTTTGTGGGCAGATGTAAACCTGTGGTCTGGGGAAAATTTCTTTGTGTATGAGTTGAAGTGAGAGGCTGAAAGAGCAGCCATCCTCTTCCTGGGAACATGTCCAGGGCAAAGTTACCATTTCAGTTAAAGCAAAAATAGCACCTGCAGTAGCACAATAAAACATTATTATTTCCATTGCGTAACTGTGGTTTGACAGATCACATTCTAATATGTCCTGACTGAGGTGTTTGCCCAGGCAGCAGCTCAGCTGCATATTCCAGCTGAAGGAGACGAGATTTACCAGTTTAGGTGTTATTTAGAGCTGTTGGAACTCATTAGTCATCTCCACAGGGTAAGAGCAGAAGTGAGATCCTGCACCTAACACATCTGTGGAATGAGACAGCAAATCCTCTCTGACTCCACAAGGGCAGTTTATAGAGGTTTTCCTTGTCTAACAGAGCTGATCACCACACCAGGAGAGGAGTCTCATGACTGAGAATAGTTATTCAGCAAGAAGAAGGCCTAGTTTCCTACTGCAGTTATTGAAATACAGGTGATAAAGTCACACAAGGGATGGATTCCTATCACCCGGAGAGCCGACATCATGAGCTTTCAAAACACATTTTTTCATAGCAGAGTTTGTAAGCAAAAACTTTGTGAAAAAACACACCCAGCAATGACTGGATGATCCTCTACGAAAGCCCTGTAACCCCTCCCCGAGGAACTCGAGAAGGGCATCAGAGGGAAAGTCCCTGAGTCTTCACAAAACACCAGAAACCACACAAACATAAAGCACACAGGAGAACAGAGCAAGGGCATCCAGAGGGTGGTCACCCAGTGGAGGGGACTCGGTGTTTGTCAATGGGAAAGAGTTACTCAGGTATCAGGAAGGGCCTTACGCTTTCCCATGTTTTCTACCTATGACGAACACCTATCTCCTGGAGTTAGCCCTAGTTTCTGAAGATATGGGAAGCTGTACAGTTGTGTAATCTTGTTTCAATGTGTGTGGCCTTAATTCCCATTTACTTCAGAGCCAACAGCAACACAAAAATTCCAGGTTTGGAAATTGCAGCACAAGGTGAGTAATGAGTATCCATAGCACTTTATAAACTCAAGGATTAAGGCACCAGATTGGAAGGCTTCTTTCCCACTAACCTTCATAATTCACATGAAACTTTCCCCACACACCTGGATACTGCAGTTTCCCTTTTTTGATCTTTTGTAGTAAGAATCTGTACATGCTAAGAGTTTGTGTTTTCAAAGGCCTTGCCCCAGTAGTTGTGTAAAAGGCACCTATAAAGGTGCTATAACACTATAAAGGTTTTGAGAGGAATATATCCTGGACTAGGATTGGGACAGATGTCCCTTCACTACTTTCTCGTAAGAAGCTGTCTGTCTGATAAATCAGTTTTCCTGAATGCTGAACGGGGCCTGTTATATGAATCTTTAGACATATTGGGGTTTTTCCCTCTTTTAATTCTTATATGCTGCCATATTTGCTGGTAGAGTTTCAATGCCTTTTTTGTCTCAAATATTGAGTAACGAAGAGTTACCTCCTGCTTGCCATTTCTTCCTCCTTGGATGTTGTGATTTTGAAAGCAGTATTTCAAAAACTGTTCAGGATACAACAATAATTTTAGCAATTCTATTTAGCCTTTCTCTGCTACAGTGGAGGGTGTTCATTATTTTTTTAAATGGCATCAGAAGTCTAGTCTTGCTTTGTCTCAAAGACAGTCTCTGAACACATACTGAGCCCTGACAAGAAGGCATGGTCCTGGATGACTTGTGTATCAGAAGAGTTTGTTGATTTGGAGGTTGCTGTTATTTTCCTTACTGTCTTTCTTCACAGATGGTAAGCCTTGCATCTCACCTTGCTAGGGCCCACCAAGTCGGCTGCTGGTGCTGTACACCTCGTGGACTGTCAGCTAGGGGACAGCTTGATAACTACCTTGTGTTTCAGCTTCATGGAGAGCTCAGACTCTTGGGGACAAGAGGTTAATTGGAACAGATGTTATTTCAGAAATTGCATGATGCCCAGAAATCACATCTTTGCCTCACTAAGCCTTTTCAATGGTGTTGGACTGCATGATCTCTCTTGTTTCTCTCACACTGGGCTCCTTTTCATCTTTAGAATCACTCCAAACAATGGCAATCTTTACAAATACAACAAGACCTCCTCTTTATATCAGGCATTCTTCCCTCTAGGGATGCAAGCGATCTGAGCTGAAGCAAGAAGTAATTAAGGCCATTTTTAAAAGCTGTGTGTATCCCCCTTCATAGCTTTAGCAAGAGTTGTGTCTAATTTATACTTCACTGGTGTGTTTGTGCTCTCTGCTGGTTTTGACCTCTTCCTTTGAAATATGCTTGTGTAGTTTCAAAGAGATCTCAGATTTACTTTAAGTTTCCCCAAAAGGATTGATGTAAAAACTTTTTGACTTTAGACCATTCTGCTTCTCTCAGAGTGTGAAACAAATAGAGACTTCCTCATATATCTGAAAATTTGCTCTTTGCTGCTTTGAAAGAATGCAGCAGAAACACCTCTGAGATTACATGCGCAATTATGTCCCAGTACTACTTCTGTTAGTGGGAATGAGCAAAAAAATGTTAAGGGATTCCCCTCCTCCCAGTGAATCAGGTCCCTGAGCTCATTATTATGAACAGCAGATAGAGAGGTAAGAGATGGAAACTAAATCTGAAATCATAAACTCATTAACAGACATGTATGGCCATCTCCCACATGGCCATGAATGTGGGCCATCAGGTATTTCTGAATAACTGTTGAGGTCTGAAGTGTGCCATAGGGAAAACAGAAATTCCTTCACTGAATAATCCTTCTCAGCAGCTTCATGGCAAGGTTGAAGTTATGCAAAGTAGTAGGTGTAAGCGAAGGAATAGAGTTGAAGAATATCGGTGGCCTGTCCCTCTCAGGAAAAGGCTCAGGTCTTGACTAAACCATCCATTACTGGCAGTAAAGTGCTATTACTGCAGAGCATGACTTGTATGACCTCTTCTTTGCCTGTGGGCATTAATTGATCTTTGGGTTTAAAAGCTGCTGGGAAGTCAAAGCCAAAGTACAACCTGGATAAAACCAGAGGAACTTTCTCTGATGTTTGTCACAAACTTTCAGCCAACATGACAAAGTAGCTTGCTATCACACCTGTTCCAGCTGTTCCACAGGTGCCTGTATCACATCATGGCTTATCTCCAAGCAGCTGGGTGATCTTCTTTACCCTCTGATAGAGACAGGGTGGGGGTAACCTGTAAATGTTTAAGATAAGTCACATGAATCTCATTGGGACAAAGATAGTGAGTGTAACAGGTTTTAGTATTATTGCCTTAATACAAACCCTGAATTACTCTGCTGATTGCAGTAAGAATAGGAACCAGAACTTAACAAAGCCCATTCATCTTGTTATCTGACCTTCATGTTTTCTGGCAAACTTGCTGGACTTGGACAATTCCTCAGTTTTCTTGGAAACTCTGAGACTTTGCAAGGACCATTTGCAGTCATCACTTGAATACATTTCCAGTCATATGCCTAGAAATAGAATCTAGACACTGGTAATAATGTGTCCTCCAATACAAATGTTCACAGACTGGAAATGGAAGAAAAAGGTAGACAATATCTTGCTATTCCTACAAATAACAATGTGTAGGCTGGTTTCTCTTAGGATTCTTCCTAATCTGTGAGACAATGCTCTCGATTAGTGACCTATATGTCCTTCCAAGACATGGGAGAGTCTGACACCATTATTGTGATAGACTAGTTTCCATTGCACTTCATGACCCTGGGTTTCAGAAAGGCTAACTGAGATCAACCAACAGGCAGCACTGAGCTTAGAGAGAGATGAAGCCTCTTCTGATAATATAAATCCAACCAAAAGGAGGGTCACCAAAAAAGAATCTTTAATCTCATGCTGTCACTGGCTCTCTCTTTCTTGACACTAGTCTCAGTTAGCAGTGAAAGTGATTTTCCTTTTAATGACGGTGTTCTAAAAAAATTTATGATAGCAATCCTAAATTCCCCTTGCAGGACTCATTCATAGATTCTTGATAATATGCAGCATTCTTTATTTCTGTTCAACAGGGTGAAATAATCTGTAGTGGCAAGATAGAAAATGAAAAGAAAAAGAGAAAGAAAAATATACTTGTGGAAAAATCCTCAAATATGGAAGAATATTTGTTCATAACTACATGTATCTTCAATATATATATATTTATTATATAGGCAAGACATCAAAATCCAGCCTTGATATAAAATCCAACAGTGAAAGGCAGACGCATTCTTGTCAAAACCAGCAATGTCCAAGTTGTGCTGTTATTTTGCCAATTAAAAAATCAGTCATAATTGGCAAGGTCAGTGATACTTTGAATATACAGGGGAAAGAAAAGAAAGAAGTTATTTGTTACAAATTTTTGTCCACATTAATTGGAAATCTGTTGGAAGATAAGTAAGTTATAAACACTATAAAGAGATCTGATGCAGCACTGAGCCTGACAGCTGATACTGAAAGTAGTTTGCTGTGCTGCAGGCATCAATACACCAATATTATAGCTTTAACTTCTTCAGAAGTTTTATTGTGTAAAATATCAGATGAGGAAGAGGCTTCCTGTAGCTATCTGAAGTGAAAGCCTGGAGGGATTTTAAATGCAGTCAAACAGAATAAATGTACTACAAAATTTTGGAGTTAAAAGAAACTGTGTCATTAATTATATTTTTCAGGGTTGCTCTTTACAGATGTGGTCAACACTCAAAGTAACAATGTTTTGAAATATTCTGCTTCTACTTGAGAGTTGTATTTGTGGGTATGATAACACTGCAAAATCATTGCAGTAGTGGACAGAAAGAAAAGCCACTTCCATGGCCTGCAGATGCTGAAGCATCTGTGGTGTTGACAAGTGTTCTTGTAAGTGACCACTCATGTCTTGGTGTCTCTTCACAAGCCCCATGCCACGGGAGGTTGATACTGCGCACAGCCCAGGACTTGATTGACACAAGAACTTGGTAGGCTCCTGAGAATGATGGCTAGATGCAATAGAAGTCTAAAGCACCTGAAGAGTAAATTGTTGCACACTGCCTGAAAGGGACCACTGGTGGTCATAGTGGATGGGTTGAGCCCAACAGCCAAACTTCACTATGTGGATGGAAAGAGTGTTATGCCAGACCTTGTGTCCCTTGAAACTTTCTGTGGATTAAGGAATTCTGAAAGGAAACTGGCTCAAAAATGACTGCAAAACACACAGTATCATAATTTCACAGCTGAGCACAGTACAGTAACATGATGCCTCCTTCTCATAGGGTAGCTGGCAGGTTAGCTGCAAATAACTGGTTGTTCATGTGAAGTTTGGAAGACAAGTCAGGAAATAATTCTGGTTTACATGGTGCAACAACAAAAAGAAAACTTTCCATAGAGAAAATTGTCCTTTCAGAATATCTCACAACTAGAAATGGCATTTGAAATCACTTTTGAAAGCCCTTGCTATCTATCATGCGGAAGCTTCACAATTGAAGCAACATCTCGTGTATCATGGGGGGGCAGGGAGGGAAAGGTGGATATTGAGTATGCACATGAATTATACTGACTGCACTGAGTTTATGGGATGGCTTAAAATTTGCTGGTCACTCTGGAGTTTCAAAACTTTCCAAGAAGTTTATCATGGCCACAAAAAATGATACTGCAAAAAGAATTTGAACCTTTGAAGACTATGTGACGATTCCTCTAAAGATAGATAAAAATAAAACTAAAAATAAAGCTTGAGAGGTCATGTAGTCAAAATCTTATGTCCCAGGGCTTTTCCTTAAGTCTTACTCTAGAGACCTTTTCTCATGAGCAGACTCTTCCGAACTGCAATTATTGTCATGTCTAGAAAGCTTTCCCTACTCTTATACTCACTTTCTCTTGCTGCAAGGTCAGTGTACTACATACCCCGATTGCTGCAGACATGGACATCATGTTATTCTCTTCTTCACTGGAGCATTTAGTGCACTGGAAGATTGTTACTATTAGCCCCTATGATTTACTTCTTCCCTTATGTTAAACACCCCCAGTCCTTTCAGTCATTCCTGTAGGCCATGAGTTGTTGTTGTTGTTGTTGTTCCTATTATTACAAAAAAAGCCTTGGTGAACTCTGGGAACATGCCTCTCTCAAAGGAACCAAAATATAGCAGTGTTCTCATTCCACAAACCAGAGCTTAGGACCTCAATCACCTGCACCATCAGCCTGGCCCACAGAAGGCCATGTGGTCATAGGCGCTTTCTAAAGAGAGAAACATAAAAGTGTTGAATAGAAAGAAGGAAGGAGAATAGGAACAGAAACCTGAAAAAACTCTTCTTGTGCTCTGGGCAACAAGACTTCATGCTGTGCCCTACCCACACGGCAAGATTACAAGGCAGAATTAGAAAATTCTGTCATCGGCTACCTGCGGTAGAGATAACCAAGAGTATGTAACAGCTAACTGTTTAGATGGAGAGATTTGTAACTGAACAATTATGTGCTTTTTATTCCTATGCTATTCTAGCTAAGGATTTGAAATATTAATATTTCTCCTAGTCCAGGTTGCTCACTGCCAGGCTGTGCTCCCGTGATGCTAAGTGATGTGAAAGATTTACCTTTCCTCAACATTCAAAATCATGAGGTAGCATTTCTTTAGTGTAATGTGTGGTGGCATCTCCCTCTGGTAATATGATTCATTATACCCAGTCTGCATTTCGCAGAATGATACATGTGGGCAAGTATCTTTAATGAAAAGTGATGCCTGGAAAAACATTTCCTCAGAATAAAGAGCATGAAAAGCAACTGCTGACTACTCCACATCTATGGTGATGCAACACCCAGCGAAGCATGGAGTTACATTTTCCTTATGTAAATTGAACTAAGATTTAGTGTTTTTCAAAGATCCAGTGATACTTTATAACCATTTCTCATATATGGAATGAGAAACCTGGAGACAGAGTTGCTTGTTCCCAGATCATGGGTGGTGCATTGGTTTGTTTATATGTGTTTAGGCAAGAGAGATCAAAGAGCATTGTCACGACACAAATTATTTGGGGACACCAAGTTTTATTGCTGCAATGCCTTGCTTAAAGGCTTCGAAGAGGTGCTTTTGTTTCTCAGTACATGAAGACAATTTTCTATACAGGAGAGGGGGCATTGATTTTTTAAAAATATTTTTGATTTTAAAAAGAATGCAATCTACCAAATCTGTACTGAATTTCAGTGCAAAATTACCATCTGATGGAGGGATTGGACTTTTGAGAATCCATCCCAATCCTGCATTTCATCTGCAGGAGCCATGGGCTCAGCCCACCCGTATCATACTGTGATATAACCACTCCTGCCGAATTTCCTACTAATATATGAAAACAGCTTCCCTCAGTATAAAGTGAAATATATCCTGGTATCTACCTATGTAAACCACAGCTGAAACATATGTCCATTTTGAATTCTGACTGTGAGGGTGTAAGAGGTGAATATTGCACCCCACAGACTGACAGACCTCAACTACAACTATTAAACCAAGCAGTGAGACTCAAGCATCAAAAGTCCCGCAGACCCGTAAGAAGTTTGTCTCTTTTTAGGGAGATATATTTTTGACTGTATGCTGGTTATCTCTTTCAAGTGTGGGAAATTCCTCCACTGGAGTCTCTTTTATTCAATGCAGTATGTGTTCTCAATAAACATGCATTGAATTAAATAGAGTGATGAATAAGAGAAAAATACTTTTTTTACCACAATACAATATTCCTTCCATTTACAATATATTTCCTCATCTGATTTTGTCCAGTACCATACTGATCCATCTATTACATGCAATCATTTCAGCTCTGAAGCCCTGTTGCTGATGTGATCAAGGTCTTCCCGAGGTTTGAACATCAGCTTCTACATGCTCTTGCTTTTCTCTAAGATAAATGAAGTTGAATTTCTTCAACATAAAATTTAAGCCTGAAAATCTTTAATTTTTACAGAAATTATATGATATAACTAAGACCAAACTCCTTTAATAGACAACATTGTATTAAGCAATGCTTATAATTTAATAAGATATAGATGTCCTGAGCCTCATCCACATTTTTCCCTTAAAAATATTTCCAAGACTATCCGACAACCAATTGCAGCAATCTGTAACTTGCTGTTGTTTGAAGGAACAGTCATATGCTTTATTTTCAAAGATCTTACTGATATCCCTCCTAGAATGCAAAAGCAAACATTAGGTAAGTAAAAGGCTGGGTGTTTTTCTTCTACGAATGTAAACATGAGGCAAAATTTCTTTGCTGAATTAAAGCAATGAATTCAATTTTCTTTCTCTACAAAGGTTCCCAACCTCAGTATCATTTATCACTGCATCATTGTACTCAACATATGGAGACTACATTAAGGTTATTTAGAATGGATTGGATGTTTAGTGTTTGTGCAGGGTTGTTACAGTACCTTTTTGACGATGTAGGGCTATCAGCTGCACATTCCATTACATTTACTTTTCAGTACCATAAAGTAGATTTTCCTTTCCTCTGGTGTTTTCCTGGTTCCCAATAAGAATTCCCACACTAAAGGTAACGTAGCAGGTTTATCCTGATCATTAAGTGAATACATAGAGGGTGATTTCTGCTGTAGGGGGACTTTATTCATCTTATGGGAAAGCTAATGCATATAATATTAATATATGAATGCAATGCAGTATCTAAAGATATATACCCCCAGGAGGCAATTTATCTGAAGGGCTGTTTTTCTGGTGTTCATTCATTTGTGTGAAGATGGTATTCCCAGACTGAAAATGAAGCAAATGAAGGGACTTCCCTGGTGCAAAGTGATGGATGATGATTTTGTTGCTACTGTCAAGAGATGCATTAGACTAGGTTTCTCATTCTGAAAACACTAGATGAAAAGGGATTAATTGCATGACCATTTGGGAGACTGAATTTCCATTCTTAATTATAAAATAATGCCCTATTATAATTTTCTCTGAGGTACCTTGATGATTGAAGCTGAGTTACTTGACTCAGGGACACAAAGAGATTCCAGAAGGCCCAGAGGTAAAACTTGAGGCACATGATTTACATAGTAGGATGTACCATACTATGAAAATCCAAGCTTCTTTCACACCAGGAACCCAAGGAGACTGTCTCTCTGGCCCTCACCCTCCCTTCCTTTTCTGGTAAGAATGAATTTCTGAAAAAAGACCTGCATGTTGGGAATTAGAAAGGGAGTGCCATGATCCAAAAATGTAATTCACAGGAGAAACTATGGAATGAAACTTCCCATGCATTTCCTTGATGTTTGACCCCGTACTTTTCCAAGACTGACACGTTTTAATATGAATACTTTTATATACAGCATCACCATTTTTTCCTACCCAAGACAAACACAAACAAACCAGTTTGTGTTTCTAATCTGTTAACCCTTTGCTCAGAAAAGAGCAAGTTGAACTTCTCTGAAATCAGGAAAGACATCAATTGTGGGACTTAACTGACTAATTACAATATCATTTTAGAGACAATAAGACGTCCTCTATGGCCTCCAGTTGCAGCCCTGGCAGGTTGCAGATCCATGAGTCCAATGCCCTCCCTGCCAGGACTCTGGAGATTTAAAATTACGTGAGACATGCCCATCTGAGCACAAGTGAGTCTGGTTCTCACAGTGATGGGTTTGAGCCAGGGGGTGTGTTTAAGGGGAGAAAGTTCAGCTCTTTGGCATTGTCGCTCCATGTCACTGCATTGGCATCATCAGAAACACACTCAGCCTGTGCGATATTCCCTAGTGAGAAATGCTGGTGAGATCCAAGGCTGTGCCTCATAAATATGTCCTGAGTGACAGCTATTTTGCGGTTTTGAGGTTTGAGGGGTTTTTGTTGGCATTAGCTTGTGTAACGAGAGTGCCTGAGTGGTAAGTGACAGTTGTGTTGATTTTAGCAGGAGTAAATTATAATGACTTATCGTACTGAGTTTCTGTCTAGTGTAATATGATGCCGTGCAAGGATCACCCAATATAAACGGATGCTCAGTTCTGAATTTTCATGAAACAAATGGATATGGCTACACTTCCCTGAGAGCCAGTGATGGATGAGGTCAGGTTTCACTAATGTTCCCTGATGCATGGTGCTACATTTCTTTAATATAAACTAATCCATGTCAAGCAGTATCCTTGACTCCATTTGATATATGAGATCGGGTTTTTCCTTTTTGGACATAATGGGAAATTATTAGCAGGCACCTTTTTTAGTTGTATAGTCACTAATGATGCTGTGTTTCCCTTTGCTCAAAGGCACTCATTCTTATGCCTCTCTATGTATTAAGGAGTTGCAAGGGTTTTGTACTGCAATAAAACCCAGCTACATTCATTAGTAGTTATCAGAAAAATATGAGGTTGCCCCACCATTTATATCAGTAATAGCAGTTCACAGGCAACATCTTCTACCAAGTATGCCAGTCCCATGCAAGCCTAAAAAATAGAGGAGTAAATAATTTTATTAACCATTTTGCTGCACATTAACAGTTTTCTTGGATATCCAAAAATATCCAAGACTGGATATTTTAATATCCATTTTAATATCCATATTTTAATATCATATTAAAATATGACATATCCAATATGTCATATTTTTTCTCAGGTTACGAGGGAGCCCTACCACTATATAACAGGAGTTCTCTGCAGCCCTCAGTCTTCTTCATCATCTCTGTCATTTAGGAAGTTTTACATTATTAAACAAATACTGATTCTGCTTATATCACAGAAAAAAATCACTGAGCATTACTGTTTTTAGACAAAAAAAGAAAGCTAATGGTGATAAGCTGCATTACTTTTTCTTGTCTCAAACTTAAATGGCTTCTTCAAAATGCAGTTTTCTTTGTTCAATTCGTATCAGGGAATTGAGGCCTTAAACATCAATTGGCATTAGAAAAATCCAGCTCCATGTATTTCTTTCCACACAAAGGGACAAGTGATGCATTTTACCCCCACAAGGCCATTGTAACTCGCTTTCAGCTGTTGTGACCTCCACTCTCTGGGTCTGCCAACAATTACCTTGAATAATGGAATTTTTGTAGGAGAACTGAGGAAGAATGGTAAATGCTCAGTAGTCCAAAACTGTTTCTGTGTCTGGGTAATACCCAGGACCTCACTGTTGTTCAAGTTTATAATGGATTTATCCTTGAGTAAAAGCTTTTGGATAAATTTTTGTGGTTACAACTCCACCATCTGATGGTCTGACCCAGCTCTTTGACTATGTATCCGTGGAAGCCCTGCTCCCATAGGAGTTCCACTCAAACTTCTCCATGGATGCCGAGAACAGACTTTACAAATATCTTTACGTTTCTGCTCCTAGACATCTTTCCACTGGGTATTTCAGGCTGACCAACATTTAAAATAATAGCATATAGTCTTTCATTTTATGTTAGTCCAAATAAATCCTCTGAGTTAAAAAATGGTGCACAAAGTTTAGGCCCATATCCATTTTGCAGCTACCTCAGCCTTATAAGAAATTATATTTCTACAGATGCTGGTAAATTCTGTTCCCTGGGGGCTCAAGGGAGGAAGATGCCCATACTGTGCAATACAGTGGATACCAAAGTTATCTAAGCTTGTGCCATACATGCACAAGTTCTGAAATAGCAAGCAATTTAGTCATGGAGATATCACATGCCTAAATAATACTGCTGTGGGCTGGTTAACATCAAATGAGATGGAAAACACAGTTAAAATAGCTCTACTGTTTCCAGGCCTGCGTCAGTACCTCTTTCCAGTGCTGCATCATGCCATGCTGGTTTGGCAGTAGGTACAAAGTTGCCCCAGGTGCCTTTGCACAGAATTCATTCTCTTTCCTGTCTTTACATGAGACACCGGTGATGATACTCATCACTGTAAAGTAACTCAGTTCTATACTTATATCTACTGGGAGGAAATAAAATTTCACTTGTATGTTCTTATCAGTTCTTCAGAAAATCCCAGCCTCATACAACATGCCCCATGAAAAATCACTGTGTCTCACACTTTATTTCGGAGAAACACAAATCTAAGCTTCTATCAATAGTGCAAGTACTGAATATCAGAGAAATCCAGCCTCTTCAGATCTGGGAAAGGATACACATCGTTTTAAGCAAAGCACTCAATCAGTTGCAGTTCTTTTCAGCCAGGAAATCACTGGCATGATATCACTGGCACTACTTTAAGCTTTGCACCACTATGTTTATTAATTAATTTGATAACTCAGTAACCTCAAGTTCACGCAACTCTGCTACAGCCAAAGTTCTCTTACAAGCACTGCTCTACTTCAGAATGATGTGAAGCAAGCCCTGTGTATGTTTCCACATCTGACCTCCCTTTTTGTTGGGCATTTTGGCATTTGCCATCATATGGTCTGGAACGAACCCAAGTTTCAGCATTATTCTCCAGACAGACAGGTGTGATGTATCACCTTACATTAAGGAAATCCAGTTTCCAGCACTAGCAGGACACATAATCAAGTAATCCAGATATAAAATGATTCATGAAACTGAGCTTTCCTGGAAGAAACAGTTCCATGAAGGAGGGTTTTACTAATTAAGTCTGATGAATGATGTTCTGGCTCTTGTGTCTACAATGTTCTGTGAGAACCAGTATTGTGAAAGAAAAAGATGCAGCAGGATGGGTGTCTTAAAAGAGTGACAAATGTGATTTCTTCCGTATTATATGAATTGTAGAGGAAAATTTATTGCTGTGAAAGTATTCAGGTGGGGTTTTTTCTCATCTAAAATGCTATGTCAAACCACCTTCTAGAATTTGGAAAGCACGTAAGAGGTCAGAATAAAGAAAACACCAGTATCTGCTGCTGGTATGTCCCAGAACGGAGGGTGGAGTGTGCCGGTCACACACTCGGCAGGACGTAACTCCAGCTCTTCGCGGGAAGGGCCGCGCCACTGACCCTGCATCATCCCGGCGGCAGCAGCAGCAGCATCCCGGCGGCGGCTGCTCCATTCTCCCGGCTGTGCTGACCTCTGCTGGTACTTTTCCGAGGCGCTACGTTTTCCCGTTCTCGCTCATTTTCAGGCCCCTCGCATCACATTACCGCAACGATGTTTTTCTTTCACGTATCCGTCCAGGCTTTTCTAAAACATTTGTTCCACCATGCGAAGAAGTGATGAACTCATTTTCTGCTGATGCCGTCCTTTGAGGTGCAGAAGCACGGCTTCAGGTTCAGCTCTTCTTCATCGCCCTGTTCCGCAACCATGGGCCAAAAGCCAACTTCTTGCTCTCCTTTGCCCAAAAAAGCCATCATCCCACGTGCTCTGTGACACCCCCAGTCAGGGAAACAGGGCTTGGGCTCTGTTGTGAGCCAGGCCCTCCCTTCCAACACTCGCCTCCATTCCTATTCAAAATACACTATTTTACCCTATTTTTAATTTTGAGAGCTATGCTTGCTGTGTTTGATCAGTGATTTGGTCATCTGGGTCAACTGCTGTGTTATCACATTCTCTAGAATTTTCCAGTTACTCCAGTATAACAGTATAACTTTTGTCAAGGGCGTATAATGATAGGACAAGGGGGAATGAATGGATTTAAACTGAAAGGTGGTTTGGATAGAGTCTTAGGAAGAAATTCTTTATTTTTAGGGTGGTGAGACATTGCCCAGAGAAGTTGTGGCTGCCCCATCCCTGGAAGTGTTCAAGGCCGGGTTGTATGGTGCTTTGAGCAGCCTGGTCTAGTGAAAGGTGGCCCTGCACATGTCAGGGGTTTTGGAACTAGTTAATCTTTAAGCTCCCTTCCAACCCAAACCATTCAATGGTTCTATGAAAAACCTTCCTATTCTTAATAGAGCAGCCTTATTCAGTTGACTGGGCTTAAAGTTTAAATTGGCCTTTCCATTCATGCAATAGTTCAAATGTTCAAAATACCGAGATTTATTCCAGGCTAAGGTTTCCTCTTTGGCAAAATAAGACAAAACTCTGTATAGATACATTCAGAATATCAGGCATTTTCCATGTTCCATTCTCAGTATGATCATGCAATTTTTTTCTCCAAATACACAAAGAACTGCCTTTAAATATCTGAAAAACAACTGACATTTCACTGTGAATTCTGGATGTGCAAGACTCAGGCGAAGCCTGATCAAGGACTGCAGATTAAACCCCAGAAGAATTTCAATGCCTCTGCTTGAACCCAGTTTTGAGTGCGTGTTGTCTCACATCTCTCTTCTGAGTAAGGCACCTTGACTATTTCAGGGGATATGACTCAGTACTTTGGACACAGATTCTGTAAGTGCCTCCTGTGAAGCCAAACTCAATTCCTTCCTTTGCTTGGGAGACTGAAATCCTCATCTCCCTTCAGCATTCAGTAAGGAGCTGGATTCCAGATCTCTGCACCTTTGCTGCCATAGTTGTCCAGAGGTGCAACGAAGAACTGAGGACTCATGCAAAACAAAGAAGTCTCTTCTAGTCTAGTGGTTACCCATTAGGCAATGCTTACATCTTTTTAAATGAAATTAGTGCTTCAGGATTTGACCTCCAATTAACATGATTGTCCTTTGCTGTTGCCTTTGAGTGTTCTGTTTTATTTTTGGATATTCTCTTTGGGCCTTACTTCACAAGGAAACATGGATCATTATTAGCTTTCTCCAAAAAAAGAAAATACTGTAATTTTTTTCATTTTGGTCACTAATGATAGCATAAAAGTAGAATTGCAATCCAAACACTAATAATTGTCAAAGAGCATTTGTATAATGATCTGTTCCAAACTTATAACCTTGTTTGTCTTTTGACTGTAAAATTGCTTTTTCATTTCAGTTTCTCAGAAAGAATGATCTTTTTCCCCATCCCCTGGTTTAAGTGGCCATCCCTTCATTCATTTGTCACGTGAGTAAGGAGAAGGCTAAATCAATTAATCAAAGGCTTGCAGAGCAACACTGGGCAAGGAAATGGTTGGTTAAACCTTGCTTTCAATGTAGAATTGAGCCTCAGAAACTCCAAAGTAGGTGTTTTTTATTTCTACAAAAACAGCCTTGAGACTGAAAAACAATTTTTTCTTTCAACTCTCTTCTGGCATCTCCTTTACTGTGAATCAAACTAAAGAGCTGCAATAAAAATCATGTCTGCAACCTCACTTTTGAGGTTTGCCTGTTTAAACACGATGCTACCATGGGCTTCTGCTTTTGTAATTGCAATTTAATGGAAGGGTAAGTTAAGGGCAGGAAAGAAGAAAACATTTAAAGTGTTAATTAATGCCTATGTAAATAACATATCCTTGTCACAGCTGTGTACTAATGCTTTATTACAATGGTTTAGTGTCTACAGTAGCAAGGTCCAGAACTGGGAAATGGTAGCAGGACAGCTCCTTACCAGATTTCCAGTTGGAGACTTCACTAGATCTTGGGAAATTTTATCTGCAAAGAGTAATTTAAAGTGAGGAGGACCCTGCTTTCAGAGAGTGCTGGGTAACTAAGGACAATGTTGACACCTGAGAGGATGTTGAAGAGAACTAGGATGAACCCTTCTTGAACCTAGGGCTAGAGGAGTAAAGTTTCAGGCAAGAGACAAGATGGAAAGTTTCTTCAAAAAATGGGACACAACTCTGATCACTATGCACAACGCAATATTTGAGGACTAGAAACTAATACAGAAAAAAAGACCAGAAAACAACTGAGAGGAATACTTTGAGCACTAGGAATACTTTGAGCAGTAGGAATACTTTGAGCAGCTCTTTCCCAGAAGGTCTTCCAAATGGATGAATCCTCAATGCCTTCCTAAAAATTTCATTGGACTTAAATACCTCGTATATTACGCACTTGATCTCAAGCAACAATAGTTTGTATTTTAAATGAAGACATTCTCAGTTTCTTTATAGTCTGAACCCAGGAAATTACTTCAGCTGACACTGAAATGTAAAGTTATGCTCTTAAAATTTCATGTATATATTTTTCTACTTAAAAAATAATTTTGTCTACTCAATTTAGTGGTATCTGATTTCAATTTTCTTTTGTACAGTCATTAGGAGCTAAACACAGTGTGTACCTGAATGCATTGACCCTAATCACAGAGGACTGAGCATGCAGACTGATTAAAATATCACACTCTGAAACTGTGTGTAAATATTATTTCTGCATTTTTGGATGGGTCAAGCTTATATTTAGCCAGTAATGTTCATCAACAGTCATGATACACAGTAAAAGCAAGAATGATCTTTACGCTCGTTTGCTTTTTGGAATTAAAGAGGAAATTATTTTTCATGGCTCAGTAAAGGTAGTAATAATTACTGACAGGTTTATAACAATTCACAGAGAAGGTGTTTGCTGGTGGTTGATTTTCAAAGGCAGCACCACGAGCAAATGAAATCAAATTAATTTGGAAAGTGTCTCGAGGAGTGGCTACCTACTGTTCTGCCTCAAAACTGGATCAAGCACTCAGCCATTTCTGACAGATGTCCACCTTACCTGTTCGTATAAGACTTTCAGTGCTGCATACTCCAAGACCACAAAATCTATTCTTGGGCTTCAGCAAAATAAGAGTTTCTGTGAAATCCAACCTAAAGCTTCCTTACTGTATTAAGGCACTCTACTTCTCCCTAACCTTCCTTTGAGATGAAGAACAGATTTTTCTTTCCTTTTTTGCACCAATTTTTTATATTTTCAAAACTGTTATAATGTCCTGTCTGTTTTCTTTCCCACCTCTCATCATCTTGTCATCTTTAGGCTATCATTCTCACGTCATCTTGTCTTTCATGTCTCACAGACTTCTGACCATTCTTGTCACTCTTTTTTGAGACCTCTCCATTTAACCCAGATCTCCCTTGGAGCGTGATACTTGAATCTGGACACACAGCTCCAGCTGAGGTCTTAGTACAAATAAAAATCATAGGTCCTACATCCTGCAGATTTCTCTCTGGTTTTCAGTGTGTACTTGCCTTTTCTGGGATAACACACCAGTGTCGAATCACAGTCATCTCAAAAATCTCCAGCACCTTTCTGGAGAAGTGATTCTTAACCAATCAAGGTTAAGGTACCTAATCTTGGTCTATTACATTCACATCTTTTAAACTACTTCAGTCTAAATGCAGTATTTTGCACTTCTTTTTTGTATTGCTTTTATTGACCTTATCTTGGTCTACAACCTCCCCGTGAGGGGAGGAAGAAGGGTAGACACTGATCTCTTCTCTGTGATGCACAGTGACAGGACCCAAGGGAGTGGCTTGAAGTTGTGTCAGGGGAGGTTTAGGCTGGATATTAGAAAAAGGTTCTTCACCCAGAGACCTGGGGTGGGCACTGGAACAGGGTCCCCAGGTGCCGGGTTTGGTGGGATTGGGATGACTGAGAGATGTCACAGTGATGATTTATTGCAGAATCAGTCTCATTTTTACTGAAGGGTAAAACAGGAGAGATGCTATGAACAGCATCTCTAATACTAAAAGTAACAACAGTTACTGTAGCAATAGCGGTATCAGCAGCGGGCAGCGGCGGCGGCTGCAGCAGGTGCGGATGCAGCAGCAGCAGCGGAGCTCTGCAAGAAACTGCAACAACCTTTTTTACTTTTACGAGGCCTTATATATTGTTTCAAGCCAAAAAAAATTGCTAAAATCATTGATTATGACACTGCTCTGACTTATTTGTAAGATCTGGTGTCCTACAGCAAAGCAAAAGTGGTGGGTTTGATACGATTAGCTAATGACTAATGTGGGTTGTTGTGGACTGTTCATCTTTCTTTTTATGTTCCAAGCACTAATAAATATTCTCTTTGTTCCAGTAAGGAAGTAGACTTTAGGTAAATGGGCATCTTTTCCTCATTTTTTTAAAGCTGTGTGGTCTGGTGTTACAGCATCACAGCTGCAAGTTCACAAACTCTCAAGGAGTTGTAGTACAGAGGTCCCGTGAGTGGGTTCTGCAGTACGCAGCTCACCGGCCTCTGGTTTGGAAACACCCAGCTCTCTGCACACTCTGCTCTGGCGTTGCTCAGTCATCTGTACACAGCAACAGGGCAGAAATCACGTGTTTAGTATTTTCAAAATTTCACTGTATGATCTTAGTCATATAAAAGTTTCATGTATTATCAGTAACATTGCAGATTCTCTTCCAGCTAAAAAACCAATGAAAGATATCATATCAGGGTAATCAGAGCCATCAACATCTGGAATTGTTGTAAGGATGATGCTGTCTAACACCTGCTTGTGGCCTTGAAGCCTCCCTGTGGGCACACCTTTCACTTGGAGCAGAGCACTGCAGGGGAGCTGCCAGAGAAGGTGTCTTTGCTCTGTGTACAGCTGGTTTGTACCTGCTGGACATAGCAGCTGGTGGGGGACACACTGTGCTTCCTCCTGGTACCACCCTGAGGAGAAGCTGAGGAGAAACAAGGGACCCAGCTGCTTATGCTCTGCACCAGGTCCGGTGTGGGCTCCTCTTCGTGGGGTCACAGGTCCTGCCAGGAACTTGCTCCAGTGTGGGCTTCCCACAGGGTCACAGCCCCCTTCAAGCACATCTGCCCACTCTAGCATGGCGTCCTCCACAGGCTGCAGGTGGAAATCTGCTCCACCATGGACCATGGGCTGCAGGGGCACATCCTGCTTCACCATGGTCTTCACCACGGACTTCAGGGGAATCTCTGCTCCAGTGCTTAGAGCATCTCCTCCTCCTCCTTCTTCTTCACTGACCCAGGGGGTCGGCAGAGCTGTTTGACATTTTCTCACTCCTCTCTCTGGCTGCTGTTGCACACCAGGTTTTTTCTGCCATTCTCAAATACATCATCCCAGAGGCCCTTCCACCACTGCTCATGGGCTTGACCTGGACCAGTGATGGGTCCATCCTAGATCCAGCTGGCATCGGCTCTGCCAGACATGGGGGAAGCTTCCAGCAGCTTCTCACGGAAGCCACCCGTTAAACGCCCCTCCTGCCCCCCAGGCTTGCCAAGCAGACCTAATACAAATGAAAGGGTAATAGCACATTTCCACACTTCTATTACTGACTGCATGTGCTAGGTGAAGATTTCCCAAATGCTGTCCTTAAAGACAACAGGGACATGGGTTGTACTTTGAAAGTCTCAATGCTATATGGAAATACATGCCCCTATCAGCATGACAGTATTTTTCGACAGTTTGACCACTACAACTGGACCAATCTGATCATGTATGCATTAATGCTTATGGCCAAAATCTCTAATTGTAACACAAGTTTCAAGGAAGAACTACCAAACTCTTTAGATATAAAAGTATTTCTTCTCTAAAAAATCAGGCAGTTAAGATATGTCAGTGATCCAGTCTTTGTCTGGAAATCAAAATTATTCATGTTTGACTAAACTTTAAATGCTAAGGGCTTAATATAGGTTTCTTATTCTCTTTGAAACCATATTGCCCTCAATAACTTCAAGAATTTATACCTCTGCCTGATTATCCCTTTCCTGAGACAGTAGAAAGAAACAGTATTACCTTTAAAGTCTGTGAACAATTTGGGATACTTTAAAATTATTAAAAAAAGCTTTTGATGAGGGCAGAGCTGTAATCAATGCCTAATAGTGAAACTAAATATGAGAGAACAGACAGACCATTGCTTTCATTTATCTGTCTGAAGTTTTAATGATATCATGGCCCTATATTCAGCAGAGCTGGGATCTGACATTGAATCACAACACCGGTCTCTTGAGTTATTTACCCTAAGCCAACAGGAAGAAGTCACCCCATTATGAAGCAGTGCTTATTACTTCCAGTTTCTTTTTCATATCACCTAAAATCTGATTTTTCATTCAAGCTTTCAATGTTTTATATCTAGAAGCAATCATAAAGCAAACCTGAAAAAGAAAAAGAAAAAGAAAAAGAAAAAGAAAAAGAAAAAGAAAAAGAAAAAGAAAAAGAAAAAAAGAAAAAGAAAAAAAAGAAAAAGAAAAAGAAAAAAAGAAAAAGAAAAAGAAAAAGAAAAAAAAGAAAAAGAAAAAAAAGAAAAAGAAAAAGAAAAAAAGAAAAAGAAAAAGGCTTTACAATTTCAGCCAGGCAAATTAAATGTGTGTCTGATGGTGGAGGCAGAAATATTAAAAGCTGCTGAAACAGTTGCTGCCATACATGCAACTTCAGACCACAGAGCAGAGACCAGGTTTTGGAGTGGCCCCTGCCTCACTGCTGTGGGCTCTGAGTCAGTTCAAAGTGCTGAGCTACTCATCTAGGTTGTTCCCATATCCTGGGGAGACACACAGGAACGTCCTGAGGCCAATGCATTTGAAAGTGCCCAGCTGCCACCTCAGCCAGGAGCTCAGGGGGCAGGTATGAAATCCCTGCACCTCCATGTGCCCTGGAGTATGGCTTGTTAGCTGCCAGCACCCCAGGGTGAATGAGGAGGGAAGGCTGGCTCAGGCCCCTTGTCCCTGCAGGTTAAAGCTGGGGTTGACCTCAGAGCATGGAGAACTCTGACCCTGCTCATGAGGGGCTGGTAAACAAACCCAGGATGCATGTCCCTTCCACGAGGGCTGGGGAGCCCAGCACAAACCAGTGCCCTTCCTTCCCCACACCACATGGGAGGAGATGTTGGTGAGTTAATAAAAACCAGACCATTTTGCTCAATGGCCATCTCATTTTTTGCCAAGCAGTTGGCAGTGCTGCAACATGCCAAAGAGTGTGTTGCTGAGCTCTGCATACTTGAGAGGTGGGTTCATTCCTGACCCCTTGGAATCTGAAGGAAGGCGACCTTAAATGCCTTAAATACCGGCTCAACTCAGGCACCATCTGGAAACAATGAGCTGGTAGAAGCCAAGGTGCTGATGCACCGAATTAACACAGGTCCCAGGTGCTGACATGTTACTTCCTGCTCTCCTCTAGCCTTGCTGTGTCCCACACATGGATTTCGTGGATTTGGGCAGTGGCGACACTGAAGTCTCGGGGGTTAAGGGCTGCTGTGCTGGCGTGTTCACTGCAGCTGGGGCTGGGTGACAAGTGGTCAAGATTCAAAAAGGATGTTGTTTTCCTTTTCTGCAATAAATCAATAAATTTCTCCGGGATTTTTCAATTTGTAGGTCCTTTTCAGCATATCTCTTGCTCTCATCAGTTTTCTTAACTTTGTTTTCCTAAGACTACATTTTCTTTTTAGTAGCCCTTTTGTTTCATTCAAGTGTAAGATTTTCTCATTATTTTTGCTTTCCATTTGTTTATTTTATTTCATTTCATTTTTCCCCTACCTTTTCTGGGTTTCATCTTAGTTTTCCCCTCCTCCTTTCCATCACCATATTTACATTTCTCTTTCAAGGTCCTCTTTCTATAGGCCTCTTTACATAATCCCTGGATACACACTCCAACCCCCATATCAATCCTTTTTCTTTTTCTACTTATAACCTTTTGTCCTTTTACCGTTTTTTTTCCTTCCAATGCACATTTTCTCTCCCTTCTCATATCCAGATGTTTTTCCCTCTCTATCTCCAGCTGTGAGAATAAATGACTTTTTTGTTTGTTTCAAGGAAGTTAGGTCAGTCCTGAATAAAAGTACTCATATTTTCAGGAAACCAAAACAATGTAAATGATCATTTTGGGTTAATGTTTCAAAAAAAAGAAACTGAAAATTTGTTGAGTTTGAACTTTGAGAAATGTATAGTAAATCATAGCTGAAGTAAATTTGTAAATGTTGGAGTGACTGAAAAAAAGCAAAAGCATTAAGGCTTTGAGGGTGGAGGTGAGGGCAGGGCAGGTAATTTGCCATTTCCTTTTTTCCAGAGTAAAGGAAAGATCTCTATCCAAAATAACTCAGGTAGCTCTTGCTACACTTTCAAAGGGTTTTTGTTTTGATCAAATCAAATGTTTTGGGAGCAAAACAAATTTGTCTGCTAAATTTATTCTGCCTCTAATTTCCATTTTTCTCTCTTCCCCTGTCCAGACTGACTAGGTGCAAATAGCAGGGAGGCACAGTGCACTTTTTACCGGATATTTGGATATTACTTGAAAGAGAAAGAGTTGATCTCTTCCCAAGCAGGGAGCATCAGCTGTACTTTCTTGTGTTTCCCAGTCCTTAGCTTCCTGGGACAGCAATTAAAATAGATCCCAGGTGGCTTAAAAATCTTGAATCACATCAAAAGCATGGAAGCTACTTACTATTGACAGCAGTTTCTTAAAAGGGGGGGTAAATATGTTTCTTGTCAATGTTCTGCACTTCAATAGACAGCATTAGTCTCAGATGAAGGCTGCAAAGTGAAAAACAGCAGCTGAGGACAGCCAGGCTCTGCCCCAAGACATACTATATGATTTCTAGTGATTTGGATCAGAGTCACATCTGGGTACCTGGGAGAAGAGACTTGGCCCTAAATGCCATGTTTTTTCTGTCCATTGTGCCTAGATCACAATCAGCAAAAAGATTTTGTGGGAGAGGAGGGGAAGAAGAGGAAACTGCCAATGAGAGGATACTCTTCACTCATAAATCCCAATGCATCGAAACACAGATTAGACCCCTGCTTTCTTTTTAGCCATCCCCTGCCTAGAGTCACTCAATCCTGAAATTTGCTGAACTGTTCAGCTCATGTCTGCCCTGAAGTAATGAATTGGCAGGCCTATTTCTAACGGTGATTAATGAAGCTTTTCAGAGGCAACCCATTATTTGATCCAAAGTTAAAACAGTGGTTCATCATTAATCACTACATGACATAGGCTCACAGATTCATAATTCTCAGCAAGCCCATTTCATTAAGGGTCCCTCTCTTTCTTTTGTTAACCCAGGGCTCCCCTGTCTCCCCACCCCTCATGGACACCTTCCTGGCACTCCGTTTCCAGATCTGTTTGAAGAAAAATTCACATGCTCTCAGGGATATTTTTCGGGCTCTGCAGCCTCTCGATACTATACCATTTTCCTTTAGATTTTAAAAATTCCTCTTCCCAGAGAAAAACATATCCAATTATCAAATATGAGCCAACATTGGCACCCAGTGGCTGAACAGATTAATCACAGATACATATTCCCCTGAGCCCGCCTTTCCCATCCTTCAAAGACAGGTTTTCCCCTGGGATGTACGTGGTACTCTTATGCAGCCTTCCAGCTCTAGGCCATCTAGGCATGTCTGTAGACTGGTTATGCTTGGTGAGGAAAATGCAGGTTGTGGCTGGTTCTCCCCTCTGCCAGGGCCCATCAAAGTCACTCCACAGAAGTCACAAGGTGGGACCAACATCATCAAAGTGCCTGGGGTGAGGAGACCTTCACTGGCTCCCAGGAGGCTACAGCACCCACACAACACCATTTGTCACCCAGCAGATGTCCTGGATCGGCTCCTGCAGGCATCACCTGCTTGGAGAAGGGCTGAAGCTGTTTGTTAGTCCTGCTCCCCCACAGAGCCCCCTGCAAGACACTCACAATGGTGTGAGTGGGCTTAGGAAAAGTCATAGTGAGCCTTTTATGTCTTAACTATTTTCCCAAACTTGCCAATGGCTTGCCCTGGGGAAATGTGGTGGGTTGACCTTAGCTGGATGCCAGGTACTCACATGCCACTCTTATCACCCCTCTTCTCAGCTGAGCAGGGCAGGGTGGATAGAAAATAAGATAGAGAAAAACATTTGGGTCAAAATAAAGGCAGTTTAATAAAGCAAAAGCAAAGGCTATGCACAGAAGCAAAGGAAACAAAAGATTTATTCTCTACTTCCTACTAGCAGGTGATGCCCAGAGAGTTCCCAGAAAGTAGGGCTTCTGGTTGCTCTGGAACCCAAATGTCTCCTACATGTCTTGAAATTCTGTGGTCAGAGACCAGGTATTTACTGCTTTCTCTCTGAATTCTCTCACTCCTTCCTCCAACTTGTTTGTTGAAGGATCAGCTTCTTGATCAAACTTTTCCTCTTCCTTCTCCTCCCTTACTAATAGATGATATGGACCTCTTGTTTTCCTTACCCACTGTTTCTTTTTTACTGCTGGAGCAATGACTGCAGTGCTTGGGTCTCTGTCTCAACCACAGTCCTCTGAGAGTACTGAACTGAGGCTCAGTAGGCACAGGCCAGGCACCAGTACAGTGATGGAAGCTGGTTTTCACAGGGGTAGGCAAAGCACTCTTCTGTCAGGTGGCACGCCAGTTGTCAGGGTTACTTTCATGTTCAGGTGTGAAGTCCCAGGCTATGAGACATGACAACCATTCTAGGAACCTGCCCAAATCCTTTCACACACCCTGCCACCCAGGGATCTGTTGCCTCTAGACACATTTCTGTTTCTCCTGACCTAAAAGTTATCTTCTCTTACACCAGGATGACACCAGATTCCACAAACTACATACTCTGCTACAGTGTTAATTAGCAGTATTAAATAGCTCACAGGGGTGAACAAGGACCTCAGGAACCTCATAATAAAACCACCCACATCAACCCTGAGTAGGAGGAGGGAGATGTATTCCCTCACCATCTCCACAAGATAGCTCCCCCAGCACAGCAAGGCCATCAATGCCAGGGCAAAACACAGAGCTGTTGCTTGTATTAGCAGGTTTCCAAGCTCAGCAAAATAGAGATAAGCAGTACAGTCAACAAACTCCAAGGTTTGTGCAGGTGTTTGCCACTTCACAACTACCAGAGCTGAAGCACACGTAATAAAAAACTGCCACAGTCTGGTGCCTCACATTGAGCACCAAAAAGGACTCTGGTGGGTTGGCCTTGGCTGGATGCTGGGTGCCCACCAAGCTACTCAACCACTCTCTCCTCAGGAGCACAGGGCAGGGAAGAAAATAAGATGGAAACAAAACCCTTGCGGGTCAAGATAAAGGCAGTTTAATAAAAGCAGAAACAAAGGTTGCGTGTGGAAACGAAGGAAAACAAAAGATTTATTCTCTAGTGCTCATCAGAGGATGATGTCCAGCTACTTCCCAGGAAGCAGGACTTCAGTACACAGAGTGGTTCCACTGCAAGACAAACATTGCAATAACAAATACCCTCCCGTCCTCCATCCTCTTAGCTTTTATATCTGACACAATATGGTATGGAATATCCCTTTGGTCAGTTTGGGTCAGCTGTCCTGGCTGCATCCCATCCCAAGATCTTGCCTTTCCCCAGCCTACTGATGAGAGTGGAATCTTGAAGAGACAGCCTTGGTGCTGTGCGAGCGCTGCTCAGCAGTAGCCAAAACACTGGTGTGTTATCAGCACCTTCCTAGATACCAGCACAAAGCACGGCACTGTGAGGGCTGCTGTGGGGAATGCCAGTTTCTGCTCAGCCAGACCCGATACAGAGAGGTAACGACAGAAAAGCTGGATGGTGGCTGGCATGTAAAGTGGCCATCCCGAGCCATTGCTCAGGTAATGGTTGCAGGTACTGCCATGGAAGCACCGACTCTGCCTGACAGATGTTCACTGGCAGCACTTTGTCACAGCCCCCAAAACACACCGAGAGCACCTAATCCTTGGGCCTAGCCACACTGCAAGCACAGAAACATCAGCAAAGGGGGAGCCAATATTTTCAAAATCAGAAGGTAAATTTCCTGTAAAAAGGAAATTTCCTATAACTTTGCAAAAGCATTTAGCTCCGAAAAAGCTGAAACATTTAATTAATAAACAGAAATCTAGTTCACTGGATTAATGTAAAAAATGTTAAGGTATGATATTAAAATGCTTTAATACCTAAAGGATATACAAGTGATATTCACAAATTCAGTAGAATAATACGGTAAGTTAACCGTATATATATATACATAACATGAAATTTATGTTTATAACATACATATAAACATATGTATGTCATAAATTTATACATAACATGAAATTAATATATATAAATTTCAAATAAATCTTTTCTCTGTCTTTTNATACAAGTGATATTCACAAATTCAATAGAATAATACGGTAAGCTAATTTATACATAACATGAAATTTATATATATAAATTTCAAATAAGTCCTTTCTCTGTCTTTCAGAAATGGACAACTTGGCTTCCTTGGCTCCACGGGAGGAACAGCTGTGAAATATTCCTTTAGTCCTTTTAGCCAGAACTGAATTCTTCAGTCACTGAATTGAAAATGCTTCATCAGCTTTAATCATAATGTCTCTAATCAGATGTAAAAATTAAGGCACAGAGGAGTAAACAGCTTTTTGTTCAACTCTACACAGAAATCTATTTGAAGTATCATCAGCTGCTTTCCCTACAGGACACCGTTCCTTGCAGCACTTATTATGACCGTGTCCATACAACTGTAGTGTTAATTAATGAGAAGCTATATCCAGGTTTTAAAACAGTGCTTTACAGTACCCTAACCCATTTGAGAATCCCTCTTTTTATTCCTACCATGTTACATTTACCCCCAACCCATTAAACAATTCTACAGATAGAAGAGAGCAAGATGCTAGTGCCTTGCACTGCAAATGCAGATATTGCATGGGATTGAAAACCCCATCTGAACACACATGTTTATTGGCTTACAAAATCAAACACACCTGGACATCAAAAGGAAAAAATGTATTTAATTAAAAAGATCCTAAGGTAGTATTAAAAATACCTCAAACACAGATACATCATTTTGAAGAACTTACCACAAATAAAATTAATGTTCTCTATGAAGAAAAGTCACATTAATTTTCCTTTCAGTCTGAGAAGCTTCCCAGCAAGCACTTTCTGTACTGTAACCAAGGCTGTGATCTACAATGTAGAACAGCACAAGCAAGAAAGATATGTCCTAAATCTGCTCCATGGTCACACTGGGTAGGGATGCTGAGATCATGACCAGTTTTAAAAAGAAAATAGCTCACATAAGATAAAACAATATCCATTCTGCCTGCCAGTGACCTTGCAGCTTTCCTGGAGAGCTTTCCTGGAGCTGTGAACTGGTAACAGTTTGACCTCAGAGAACAGTGTCCCACCAGACCAGAAGTGCTCTCACCGGGTGAGCTCCGCGTTGCAGATTGGGGCTGGCCCCGCAGGAATCCCAGGAATGTGCTGGTTATGACTGCTCAGTGGGGCGCTGCCTTCTGTGCATAACCTCCTGCCTCTCTGAGACATCATTCCTCCCAGGACAGCCATGTGTGATGCCAAGCACTTGGGTGCAACCGATTACCCGAAGCCAGACATCAGGGAAAGGACTGCAGGCAGAGCTTAGGCAGGAGGCACTGCGTGTGTATGTCCGTCTATGGGCATGCACTGAAGGAAATGCTACAGCACTGCAGAAGTGCCCCAAAACACCAAAACTTTGCCTTTGAAACACCAAAAAGGCTTCTATGAGCACAGGCTCCCCTCACCTCAGCCCACCCTAGCATAGGCTGCTTTCCAGTGTGCAGCTACACGTGCCTCCACACTCCTTCAGTCTTCACTCGCTGGCCCAGTCTTTGAGAGCCCCACCTTACTGGCAGTCAAGGTGTTAATGTGATGCTGGCAGCCACTCGCCGGGAAATTGGACAGCATTCCAAACCACGGAAAGTTCCCAAACTCACCCTTTTTTATTGCTGGTGATTTGGCACAGAGCTTGCTCAGCCCTCTGTGCTGACATTAGCCACACCTCAAGGACACAGCTCTGTGGCTCAGCATTGCCTATATGTGTTTGAAAGGGGTTCTTTCCTTTATGTTCCACAAGCTTACAGAAGGCAGGGGGAAGATTTCCTTCCCCTCCCCCACCCCATCCCTTTATTTTCACAGGCTTTGCTCATAAACGGATTGGGAATACTCGGTGGGAATATATTCTCTGTAAATAGTTTCTTCTGTCTGCCTCCTCTGTGCAGCCAGGAATGAAGCCAGAAAAAGACTGTTCAAAAGAAGCCTGTCTCTTTAGTACTAGGAGTTAAATATTCAGCTGAGCTGAGCAGATCTCAGTCCTGTCCCCTTGGCATTTATGCAATCTACGTTAGATAATGAAGCAAAATCAGACATGATCTGAAGACCACCTACTAGGCTGCCACCCACCCTCCCCGTCCATCCATTACTGGTGTATCGGCCTGAGCTGTCTTCCTGTTCCCAGCCGGCCCTGCCCGGCAGCACCTGGCAGCAGGAGTGAGAGCAGTGCCTCAGCCCTGTGCCACAGCACAGGTGGGGTTTTGCTCCCTGGTGGAGCCTTCCCCGGCCATCTCCCCTGGCACGAGACCTGGCTGCACCTAGTTGGTGGCCCTGCCACAAGACTCCACAGGCACACAAAGAAGTTGGGACAGCTTGAGAAGTTACCCCGTGCCCACCGCCAGGTGTGCGACGGCTGTGCTACCGGCCCTGCAGCAGAGAGTACGTGATGCTGATGGACTTGCCCTGCTGTGCCAGGGAGACAACCCTTTGGAAGGCATCGGGGAGGCAGGCTGCGAAGAGCAAATTTAGCCTCTTTGTTTTAACCAGCTCTGACAGAGAGTGGAAGGGAGCAGCTTTCCGCGGTTTCCTTGCAGGTTTCTTTCCTTTAGGTGGCGGTGCGTCAGTTTGACCTCAGAGAACACCGCCTGCGCTCCCAGCCCTGCGCCCCGCATCCTCACCCGGTGCTCAACCAGCGCTGCGTTAATTTTCCAGAAAATCCTGCACAAGCAATTAAAATGTTAATGTTGTGAGGGAAATGCCTCTGTTGAAGTAAACTCATTCGAGAGTCGGTTGTGCTCGGTGGAAGGGGAGCAGTCTATTGATTTTGAACAAGGTCATATCTCATCAGACTTGCCACCTGGATTATTTTTGTTTGCGCTGATCAGCTACGAAGTCCTTGATTTCCCAGCGAGTTTGAAATCACCTTAATGAAGCAGAAATTTAAGGGGGAGTATGGTTTCCCTCCCAAGACTTTCCTTTATTACTGAAATGTGCTCCCTCACCTGTTTATCTCTGACCACCTGCTCACCTCTGTGTTTGTTAACCTTATTTCACTAAGGCAGCAATAACTGATGCAAAAATCTCAGTCCTGGCATCTGCCAAACGAATTCACACCTTACACTGGGATTTGTGCTGCAGCCAGCCAGCAGTGCCTTCCCTCAGTAGGATGAGAATGCCTCGAAGTGGAATTATCTTAGAAACCAACAAATTCGGCAGCAACATTCGTGTGGGCATAGGGTAGTTCTGCATTGTACTGTATTTATAGTAGAAAGGATTATAATAGAAGGAAAGTTGTCCACTTTTTTTACAGCAGTTCCTGCTGATGGAGGCTGCATGAGAATAACCCCATTAAGACAAGGTATGCTCAGTGAGAGCATGCTGGTATTTCATTATGAGCAAGAGACACCTGGGACAGAGAGGTAGATGCACCTAAAGTCTCATTTCATTTGCAGATTCCTTATGATCTCTGCCCAGAGCTTGTAGTCTATGCTCCCCAAGCCAAAGGTCTTACAATGCTCTCTTTTCATGAATGTGGTCACACTGGAAAAGGTGGATGTGCTTTTTCATCATATCTTAAATAGGTTATGCTATTTCTAGTGATATGGGCTATGACTCTCTAACCCAAATGCTAGGGTATTTGCATGCTTAATTCACAAGTCTAATTGCCATAATTGCACATGCTCATTAGGCAATTTTGTGTGCAAATGCTGAGTTAGGCACATAACTAGGCATAGTCTTTGCAGTGTGATTTGGTTCAACACTCATGGAAAATTTGTGAACAAATTAGACATGCAATTGAATGCACATTTTCTACGCTAAGAAGTTGGGCAGGGCCTGGCACCAGGCAGACTGCAGTCTCAATCAATGAGCAGAAAGTACCACCCTTGTGAATCCTGGTGTAAGATTGAGTCCTTCATCCAGAGAAAAAACCAGACCTGAGCTGTCCTTCACGTTATCCAAAGATCCACACCCTCCTCTCAGGCTGAGCTGGGATACTGGGAAGCAAAACAAATTTAGCATTCATCTAAGAAAACAAAACAAAACAAAATAACACCACAAACCCACCAACAACAATTGTGAAGCCCTAATTTTATGATCTGATTGCTGAGGATGGGTAGATACAGAGCCTCCCTGTCAGAAGGGAGACAAAGCCAGCCTGTCTCTTCTTATATTCCCATAGAAGACACAACAGTGAGTAACCCAAGTAGCTCAGTGTTAGCAATAAAAGATACTAGCACAGCTTTTACCCGGCACAGCTGATTTGAGTTAGAGCCCGCCTGTGCAAGCACGACTATAAGAAAGCCTAACTTTCACGGTATAATGTTTGCAATTGTTCTCTCTCACTAAAGATATATGTTCTTTTAAGAAAAACTACAGAGGAAAATCCACCAAAAGTAAGAATTCAAGGCACTGAAAGATTGAGTTATGGTTTGTTTAATCCTTCGATTTTATCCTTCCCAAGCCAGTCTGCAAACTCTCTTGCTCTGAATTTATGACAAGCAGGACTAAAGGGACTGTCTATAGATTAACATTGACATTTCCTTTGTGCATTAATCCTTTGAATCTCATTTACCATACATTTCTGCTGAATGACATAAAAATGATCATTTTTTTATTACTGAGTAGATTATGATGAGGGGCATTTTCACCACCATTCAGAAAAATATCGAACAGGAGTCAGAGCTGTCTTTTTACCTTTGCCTGTACGGTGGCAATGTGGGCTCCCTGTGAGGGACTGTTTTTTGAGGACAACGAGGTGCAGCTCCATTCTGCATATTCCCATGAGCCAGAAGCACAGGATACCACAAGGTCAGGGGTACTACACGGGCTGTAACACCACCTAGCAATGATCTCTTCAGATGGAGACACTCAAAGCTGGGACATCCTCAACTTTGCCACGGCTGCACGGAGGCAGTCCTCCCTGCCCAGGACAGAGGCTGCAGCTCCATCATCTAACATGGCTCCTTGCCCGAAGTTTTTTGATGGAAAGTACACTTGCTAGCTGCACATACATACCACAGCACTTACCCACCCACCACGAGGCTTCCCTGCCACCAAGAGCACAGCCTGACACATGCAGTTTCAGAGGAGAGAAAAGTTGTAATAGTCCTGTTTCCTGTAAACTGAAGGTTTGCATTAAATTTCCTTAGGTTTAGAAGTGTGAAGAACCTGAAGTTGACATGTATTAGAATACATACATCATAGATACAGATAAAGAATCATACAATCATGGAATGGTTTATGTTGGAAGATCATCTAGTTCCAACCCCCTGCTATGGGCAGGGACATGTTCCACTACACCTGGCTGCTCCAAGCCCCATCCAGCCTGGCCTTGAACACTTCCAGGGATAAGATATCCACAACCTCTCTGGGAAACCTGTTCAGTGCCTCACTACCATAAAAGTAAATAATTTCTTCCTAATATCCAATCTAAACCTACCCTCTTTCAGTTTAAAGCCATTGCCCCTTGTCCTATCACTTATAAAAAGTCCCTTTCCCGCTCTCTCATAACCCCTTTAGGTACTGGAAGATGCTACAAAGTCTCCCTGGAGCCGTTTCTTCTCCTGGATGAACAGCCCCATCTCTCCCAGATTGTCTCATACGAGAGGTGCTCCAGCCCTCTGATCATCTTCTTTGTCCTCTTCTGGACTTGCTCCAGAAAGGTTCATGTCCGTAGCTTGTTAAGTTGGGGGCCCCAGAGCTGGACTCCAGGTGGGGTCTCATCAGAGTGGATTGGACAGGCAGAATCACCTCCCTTGACCTGCACATTCCTTTGATGCAGCCCAGGATACAGTTGACTTCCTGGGATATAGATAGATATAGATATAGTTATAGAGAGATATATAGATATAGATATAGATATATAGATACGGAAGTAGACCAAATTAAAGAGTTCAGCCCACAACACTCCTGTCACCCCCACCTTTCGTTCTTCTCCACAAGAAAGGATATTTTGAAACTGTACAAGTTCAGAGAAGAGATAAATGGCATAAATAAGCTATGATGTAGAGCTGGAAACTAAAGCAGAGAGACTGAGGGATTCAGGGCTGCTGAAGTCCTCTTTGTCACCAAAATTACAGCATCATGAAAGGAGAGGAGGGGAGGGGAGGG